>OMLC01103980.1:26025-42611 GCA_900302585.1 Regalecus glesne | reverse complement strand
CGGCAGAGGATACAAATCAGAGAAAAATATACAGACAAAGAAAGAGGGGGTATATGAGAGACACACAGAATGGAGAGACAACCGAGAGAATATATGTGTATGTGTCTGTGTGTGTCTGTGTGTGTGTGTGTGTGTGTGTGTGTGTGTGTGTCTGTGAGTGTGTGTGTGTGTGTGTGTGTGTGTGTGTCTTAAAGAGGATATTCTCATCTAACTCAGTGTGTGTGTGTGTGTGTGTGTGTGTGTTCCTTTAACATTTCTTAGAGCCTGACTCCAAACTGGTCCAGTGGAGCTGCTCCATGGTAGAGAAACTGTTGACGCATCAGGTTGGATAAAGTCGTGAGTGTCCATAAATTAATATGTATAAATTAAGCTTTGGGAAGCTTCAGTCTTCCCTATACTTCCCTGTCATTTTTATATGTGAGAAGTCAAACGTGCAAGCCAGAACAACACAGGCCAAATATCAAGCACTGGGTATATATTTCGGATCAGTATGTGAGCACACTCCCTCCATATTAAAGTCAGATACTCAAGTGACTTCCCGTGAGTTTTGAAAATATCTCAAATTAAAAAGCAGGTTGTGAGGGACACTATGCTTCCGGAAAAGAACAAGAAATTGAGACTTCACCGGTTTCTAAACACAAAAATAACAATGAAGACTTGATTGTTAACCAATTCTAACAGATTGCTTTTGTGCATTTCCATGATGTCCTTTGAAATTGGTAAAATCTAACTACTTGAAAGACTGGTGACTAAAACAAATATTAGTGCACTGCTTGAGTTGTAGGAAAATAAAATCCGGCTTCGGCTGTCACTATTACAGATGTATCTCTCACTGTCCTCACACTAAAGGCCATGTCCAATATCCATAACCATCGATTAACCCATAAAAAAACCTTAAGTAACCATACACTTGAAATTGAAAAACTTCAAGTTCTTCTCAATGACCCTCAGTGCTCTTGATTGATCTGAACAGAATTCCACTGGAATCTACCCGTTAACCCTTGTGGAGGCCATGCATATTTGCAACACCGTCTTTGTGTAGTTTATGTGTCTTTGCCCAAGGCTGCAGACCTTTCTGCTCAACTAGGTGATGAGTGCATTAAAAGGCATCCTGCTCTCCTCCTCCTCCTCCTCTAGAGCAGTTGTTGAGTCAGCCCTGCGAGGACAGAAGATGAGCTGCAGCAGCATTAACCCAAAACGGACCAACAGCCTCAAAACCAGAAATGCAAAAGGTACCGTGATCTCCATTAAGTGGAAAATTGGGGCGCTAAATTTACTTAAAATGCATGTAAGGAAAAAGGTCCCTAGCGCTATACACGGGTACAGCGCCAGCTTGGCGAACATGAACACGTGCTCACGTCCACCATATCTTACGTATGGGTGCAGTGTTTCCTGTTCACTGTACAGTGCTACCACCCAGATGGCTAGCTGGAATATGCCTGCGAAGAAGATGATGACACAGCTTATCTGAATGGCCTCCAGCTCATTGCGGGAGTTGCGTGGGAACTCATGCGTGAGCTCGTAGGCCAGCGGCAGACCACCAACAAAGGCCAGGGAGAAGGTGTTGAGGAGACCCATGAAGCGCGTGGCCTTGGTCACATGGAGGAAGAGTGAGTGGTGGACGAACCAGAGGAGGCCAACTGTGGCAAAGGAGCCAAAGTAGGCTAGGTACTCTGGGCCGTAGTCCTGCAGCGCTGCAATCAGACTGCCATGGTACACCTTGTCCACCACAGACGGGTCCGGGATGTTGTCCTCACTGAATGTAATAGAAATAAGGTGGTTAAGTTTTGAACACTTGTCTGCCACCATTTGACTTTGAGAGCAAAGAGCTGGCAGGTTTCATTGAGATCAGCTAGTTTAGTTTCCAAACATCATCTCTAGTGTTCAAATGTTGTTTTTCCAACAAGCTGCGTATATGATCCCATCCACACATAGCCTATGACTCTGAGACAGGGTCACATAAGCAATAAACAATAATAATGATAATAACAATAAACCAAAAACTCATTAAAGTAGCTTAAATATTCCTTTTTCAACAACACATAAAGTTACATATCACATTGTGCATAGTCATACTTGGGGGGGGGGGGTTTAAAGAGGGGATAGAAGCAAAAACAGAACCTTCCACATCCATGCTCCATATGAAATTCAAATGTAATTAGCAAACCTTTCAGTCAGACCTTTGTCATAGCTGATGAAGATCTCTGACCAAAAAGCCTCGCAATAAAAGCCCGTTTTAATCCGGACACGGAATGTTAAAACTACTGTGCCTCAATGACACGAATGGAGACCACCAGGTCAAAGACCCTTATTATTTCCCTCATGTCTCACATCTCACAACATGGTCAAACTTTATCTAAAACACATTCATATCACAATGAAGTCCCTGCATACTTATACAGAAGACTACGGCCCTTAAAGGTCGTCTGAGGAAATCGACTACTGTAAAATGTTCATATTTTCATTGTGACTTTGATTCCCCCGTTATACATTGACCAAACATTACGTAAAGGTTGTTCTAGTTACTTAACCCCCACCAAAAACAGCCAACACACTTGTGCTGCAGCACAGTTTTTGGTAGCCTGGGCCTCAGAAAATGACATGTTTAAGACCTTGTTGGATATCAACTCTCATCAGCTGGCTGTTATGTTAAGCTGCATTGTGCTCTGTTTGATAGGTTACACTCAACCACACATCCATCCATCTGACCAACTGGGAGAGAGAGAGAGAAAAACGAAACGCACCATATGTCCAGGATGAGGAGTGTGGCTACGATGGCAAAAACTCCGTCACTGAAAGCCTCCACCCGTTCCTTGCTGAGTGGTTCATTAGGGTGGTATGTATAGAACAACATGGAGTCTGGGGTGTCCTCCACCTGGCCTGAGGAAAACAGATTTGGTCTCATAATATCGGATGTGGCCTTCTGTGTGGCATTCATTTTATAGAATAACTGCTTTCTTTGTGTTATTTAATTCATCTGAATCCTTACTTATGTCTAGAGATCTGTAATTGAAGCTTTGGATAATGTTCCAGACTTCCCTGTTGATGGCCACTTGGACAGAACATTACCAGGTGTTGCAAATCTCATAAAATGTCTTTAAAGAATGAAACCAGCAGTTGTGCTCTCCGGTCCTCGAGGTACTACCAGAGCTGCTGGTTTCTATCCTGCCAGGTGTTTTATTACTACACTCACCTGCTGGTCCAGTCATTCAAACCTGACATGACCGCTGAATATAACTCAATACCTGGCAGACACTTTTGTGTATAGGAAACAACCGATCGTGCCAAGAACGAACATTTGAGACAAAATGCCCACCCACATTAATCACCTTTTCAAAATCTGGAGCATTACTTTATATTGACTTTGGGGAGCTCAGTGGTTGGAAAATAAGGAGTCAGCCGTGTCTGGGGTGTAGTTAGGGGTTTAGTATCTTGCTCAAAGTGCACTTAAATACAATTTCTGCAGGAGCTGGGGACTGAACCAGTAACCTTTTGATAACTAGATGACCTGCTCTACCCCCTGAGCCATGCCGACCCCTAAAAGACTACCCGGTGTATCGAAGGTCCATTGTTACATGTTGGGATTGCTCCTCACACTGTGTGGGAGGACATGGACCTAGATGGAGCGTGGGATATGAAGCTGGATGCCCTACCTGATGTCCTGTGATAGGATCAAACCTACGAGGCCTGGCTTGTCATTTCCTGATGTTCACGCACTACCACAACCCCAAGAGTTCTTAGTATAATGGCTCCTAATCTAGCCTGATCCCTGTTACATGTGTAGAGGTAATGTAGACAATCATGAACATTTCCTTTTAATACTTTACCATAGATAAAACAAATACTCTTATTTCCCACTTTTTTTCTTGCTTGTGCAACATGGGGTTTACAGGATTTGTGATGCTTACCGATAGCTTTGCTGCGACACCATTTCAAAGACTGGGAGATGTAGGGCAGGAAGATCACAATGGCTAACAGCACATAGGACTGAGGAAAAAAAATGAGAAGAATACCCACAAACCATTACACAGCCGAACATTGAGAGGCGGAGCCAGAGGGTCAGAGCTGGGGGCTTGTGGCTGAAAACCCCTGTTTGATTCCCCAAACCTAAAATACTATATATAAAATGTAATAATTTAGGTGAAGAAAGTCAAAAAAAATCATTCTGCCCTCATACAGAAAGCAACATTGAAATACTCTTGACTGAATCCTAAGACACTCAGTCACTGCTCGCTATTACGGGAGCTGTGGCTGCACCGGGCAACTCCCACTCAAAAGCTGTGGTAATAATGAGCCCGTTATTTATTATACCATAGCATAACAAATAGTATGACATGAGTAAAGCTTCATGTTAGTTTTGGATGAATGATGAAAACAAACAGATGTTGGGGGGGAACTCACGCCCGTGTATCTCACAAGTGAGTGAAAGGAACTTCGGATTGATTCACTTCAAGTCATCTGGGGTTTTAATCACAAGCTACCCCACTCCAACCATCAGGCAGCCTAAAGCAAGGTTCAGAAATGAATGAAACTATAGAAGACGAGAGTGGGGGTGACGCTTACCAGCTGGAAGAAGATGAAGGAGAAGATGCTGGCAAAGAGGCACATGATGGGTACCCTCATGATGACCTTGAGGATGTGGTGTTTGTAGTAAGTCTGGTTCTCTGAGATCTGGATCTGCTCATTCAGGAGGAAAGGACGGCTGAAGGCATACACCACAATCACCACCTGGAGAGGGGAAAAGGAGGAGTCATTTGGATGGAATATGAGGAAAACGGGTCATGCCAATAGGAGGGTTCAATACAATATTAGAGGAACAACTACTGGTGGTGACAGATGCAGAACTAGATGAAAGCTGCAGAATCGGGGTATCTCCGATGTACACAGCATGAGGGGGAGCTCTGTGAGATTCTTGTTAAAACAAGCTTAACATTGTTAAACTTAAACCATGTATCTTGTATATAGTGCACTGTATATTGTACACATGCTGGTATGCTCTGTCACGTCCATCTACCTCAGGCATGTTAGTGACCTCCGGACATTGATTTCAATATGTCTGATATATTCTTCACACCTTTGCACTTTGTTGCCTCTTATATTTGTCTGTTTATACTTGATCCTAGTGTGTATATCTAAGTCACCAGCTAGACTCCTGTCTTCTGAAGTCCCCTGGTGGTGGAGAAAGGTACCAAACTCCATTCGATCCATTGAGTCCCTCTCCATCTTTAAGAAAAGGCTAAAAACCACCCTGCTCTTTAGTGAACACCTCTGTGAACACTTGATGGACTTCATGAACAAAGAGGGCTTCTACTTCTATTCACTATGTACATTGTGTCTGGCCAATGCACCGCTTCCCTTGTGCTGTACGAACTCTCAAAGGTACACCACTCTGGATAAAAGCATCTACTAGATGAAATTGTAAAACTATATTTTAAGATTGTTGTGTTGCCATTCCACGTGACATACCTGTGAGAGCCATGAAACTGGAGTCAATGTGTGTCAACATTCATGTATGTGAAAACCTACATTTCCGATAAACTGATTCTGACATTCACCCATACATATAGGATACGATGGAATCATCCCTAAGCCATAGTCAATAGTGAACAGTCACACTGAAGACCAGTCAGACATGCTGGTATATTAAATCCATGTCCTGACCAAATGTGTTAAACTGTCGGGGGTTACCATTGGGAACTGTAAGTTTGCTATCATGAATCTGGTGACCCAACCTAAGGCTTGATGTATGAGGGTGAGCATAAACCATGTACCTGAGGCTATCAGGAAGTCCTCCTCACCTGAATCACACATGGTTCCATCATGAATCTGACCCCGGTATTTGTATTCCTGGGCACTGGATTCAGTCATGTGCTTACCTGAATGAGTCCTATCACGATCACACACGCACAGAAGAGCAAAATCCCCAGGATGTTCTGGGGGAAGGTTGCCATCAGGGAGAACTGTGAATGAATTTTAATTGTTAGTACCATAACAGCACCAGTCTGAAGGTCACTTACGGGTTATAATAAAATCTGCAATAAAACAATAAAACAGTAGACATGATTGCTCAATATGACCATATAACCTGATCCTTGCAGTATATCACTTTCTCCTATGTTTTCCCTTTTTCCGGTCAATGTTGCAACCTTAAGAAAACAGTAACTAACAATAGTGTTTTGAACGCTTAAAAAAATGTCAGAATATACTTTTCTTGTTCAATCGCTAGACTTCATGGTGCCATCTTGCAGCGAGTCATGCTTAAAGTATGTTCTTTAAATAACTACACTGTGAAAATGTTGAATGCCACATGAACAAACAGTGTCGAAGGGGGAACGTGAAAAAATGGGGATGTTTTGTCGAGATACATCTCAGAGTTTATTCCCCTTCCATAGGCTTCCACACCCCTCAGCTTAGCACAGCCCAAGAAGACTGAGTGCAGGGGAAACAGGGCCAGAAATCACAGCCTGCAGCTGTCCTGTAGTACCTACGACAGACTGCTGTGGCGCTATCTCCGCGGAGCATTGTGGAACTTTCCTAATGTAGAAGCCAAAGAGACGAACTCCGCGGTGTGCTCCATCTAATTCAGCCTGCCAGGACTTTATTCGTGTTCATGTACGTCCATGATGATGTAAGTACCAAATAATTGTTCTTCTTTAATAGTTTGGATGGTGAAGTGTGCCTTTGTTTTTCCACTACGTGTGTATTTCCCGTTTCTGTTTAAGCGTATGAAACGTGCTCCATGCTGTCCTGCTTAGCTGATAACCCATTAGGTCTTGAAGCCTCGTATTATGCTGAACCGATTATTATCATTTCAATAGCTACGATGCTCTAGCTATTGAAATAGAAACTACTGGATTAAGTGTCTGTATATTGCTAAGTACTCCCGTTGTTTGTGTGCTTAATTTGTGAGTTTCACAGTTTAGTTTGATGACGAACAATCTAGTGTCTTACTGTCTATAGTTTCCGCCACAAGGGGGCGCTGTGTAAGACTATAGCACTGTAAGGCTGTGGGAGTTTTATATACAGCACTGTTGGAAGAATGGCGAGTGGTGCCAGTTCACTGGCTGTTATGCTTGGATAGTATAAGGTGCATTTTGTTAGACAGCCACCTTTGTAAATGAATGGTTTGATATTGGGCTAATTCAGGAGTTCACTTAGCCCATTTATTTGGTTATGAATGTGTATGATTTTACCTTTGGTGAATCATAGTCCTATGTGCCATGTGAAGCCTACATCCTTACTGTAAGTATAAAAACTAGTTTAATTTCCTACAGAACCACATAGCTTCACGAATATAAATCGGTTCTCCATTGAATAGATGCCCTGTGCCTTCAGCTAAGAAAATAAAGGGCAGTAAACAGCTACTATGGTCCTATCATATGCATTTGGACCAATGTCCTGGAGTGAATGTCCATCATATCCAGCTAATGCAGTCCAAAGTGCTTCCTTTGATTCAGTGCATTCCTGTTATAGAGCCCGGAGAGGCATTTTCAAGCACAGGGGAGAATTACTCTCCTGTTGAAGTTCAGAACTTTGAGCTGCTTTGTACTTTTGGGCCACTGAATACAGTTGTTAAAGCGAATCAGACTCACCGTGTATGGGAGAAAGGTTATCAGCATCATGCAGGCCTAAAACACAACCACAGGCAGAACTACTGTGAAGACCTTTCACCAAGAAGAACACGGCATGGTTAAGGAATAATATTCTGTATATTAGTTTACCATCAACAGAATTAAAACAGGCTGAGTAGTTATCGTAACATCATTTCATTGTCAACCGCTCAGCCAAAGTCTGGTCACAGAGTCGTGCTGGAGCCTATCCCAGCACTCATTGGGTGAAAGGTGGGTAAATACCCTGGACGGGTCTAAGGTCTTTCCCCACCTGTCTTTTATATTCCCCATCTCAGACGTTATATGAATATATGTCTTGGCAAGAGCGGAGAGATGATTGAGTTATCGGGCTACCAAGGCCCATTACATGGCTTTTATTAAGAAACTATGTTTATGAAACACTCAGAAGGCTCAAGTGACATTGCTATAACTATGTTACTGTAACTGTGCACCGGACAATAAGTTGCTTACCAGATTGAGAAGTGCAAGGCAATCATCAATTCGCACAATCACTTGAAATAGCCTATGAAAGATGACACACAGAACATATAATAAATAATGACCATGAGAGGCTTTAAAAATATGGATTTGAGACAGATCCTGGCTCAATTGGTGATGGCCAACCTGATATGAGCAGCCCATGCAACGGTGACTATCAGGAACGTCATTAAGTACACAGCGATCTTCGTTGTCAATAGAAGGTGAACACTTTCTTTTAGCTCCTACAAAGCAAATGAACATCGATTATGGTTCGACACGTTTTCAAATATATAATTGATTTTTGTACTGTATAACATAAGCCTACGTATTAACACCAGTTACCTCGCTGTCTTCTACTTTGGTATGTGCAACAGGTAATATCTGTAAATAAGATGAAAGCTGTATGAGACAGAAGTCAAACTCATGAGGAGAGAAACAATCGTTAGTGGCGAGAATAGTTTATGTACGCCTTAGTGTCGTTTCTGCTTGACGCCCAGGCCCATATTACACAGTGTTCCCATTTATGACACCGATACGTTCTGTGCAGCAGGGACAGTGGGGCTGCAGGTTGCTCATTTACCACCTAGTGAATGAGCATTGTTATATCTACAGACCCTTTATGCTGATTATATTTCCATTTTATGGACGTCAGATGCACTGCCTGTTGCCTTACCATAACGGTGGCTATAATGGAGATGAGAGCATCACTGTATGCAAGTAGCCGGTGGGACGACTGCGTACCGCTGCGTCCGTCCAGGTCAGACGGACTGACGCTCTCCATAAAGGAGGAGGCATGGCTCCTCGTCGCTTTCTTCTCCATATCCTCGGCTATGTGATGCTCTATGATCTCGCTGTCGTCGTTTTCCCCCATGACAGCGGAATAGCTGGCGATTGAGGAGAGGCAGAGGGCGGACCAGATGACACTCACGCCGCTGCCTTGTTTGCAAACAGCCGAAATTATACACGACTTCCGGATTCTCCGGAAGTCGTGTATTTGTTGTTTTCCTGTCTTGACACAGTGCGTTTAAGCAGGATGTGATTGGCAACGATCTGCGCACTATGAAGATAGGCCTCAGTGCTGAAATGGCTCCACTTGAGCCATTCCATGTATAGAAAGATATGTGAAGATAGTGTCAATGCAGTGAGCTTTATGGAAGAGTTTGAAGAACCTTTACGTCTCTTAAGAGAGCTGTGTCTGCTTGATGCTCATTGTGCAAGTCATGACATTTATTGTACGAGTCTAACCCACTTGAAAATGTGATTTATACTTATATTGGGACAATTTTAAATTAAGCAAAAGAGATGTACTTGCGTACGTAGTTTCTTTATCGATTTGCTGAATTTAAGCGATAGCATGCTTTTGACCAGAGGGGGGCAGTAGTGTTGCATATGGTATTCAGCTTGAGAGCCAATAGACACCTGCCACTGGACTGTAAGACTGACAAAACGTTTGTATTAACCCTCATCACTTCCATACACACAGCCAACTGAGAGAATATTTTGTTAAGTGTGTTGTTCAATATTAAAGCACAGAGATTGGGCTTGTTTAGTAAGAAGGGGAGTTACTCCCCCCTCCTCCTCGGCAAACAAAACATATCCGAACTGTTGAGAAGAGAATAACTGTTAAAATTTGTTTGATTTTATTTAAGATTAAAATATGCAGATGTAGAATTATAATGTGTTTGTTTGTACAGTTCCAGACCAACTCAAAGGACAACAGGGGCCCTGGTCAGGGGAGAACAGTGGGGTGCAGTGCACACCCTTACCGCTAGAGGCGGCCTTTTAAACCAACAAAGCTGTCGCTTGTGGTCATGCCTGCTCAATAATCCAGGTAAGGAAATGTGAATTAGTCCATCTGGACTCTAGAAATTAAGTCATAAGCAATAGAAACAACAAGACAAGACCCATAGCTCAGTAGGTAAGACAGTCATCTAGAAATCAGAGCTGGATGGTTCGATTACCGCATGCTCAAATCACAGTCGGTTACCATGTGTGAAATGAGCTCTAAAATGGAATTCAGTTTACAAAACGGTTGCCACACAGCGGCTGCCCATATCAGCAGGAGTGTTCTCAAGTGAATTGATGAGCTACATGGTTTTTCCATGAGGGTCCTTGGAGACACTAGCGCAGACCTCCACTCTGCCCCTGAGATGAGCTGGCTTGAGCTCGAGCTTCAGACACTGAAGCCTTGCAAAGCACTGAACACACAATTGCATAATGCAGGCAGTTTGTTGATTCAACAGATTAACTCCTTCCTCCAGACTGGAGATTTACTGAATCTAAGTCAGCCAACATCTGGTGGAACACTACCAGTGGCTTACATCTGGATGTCAGGAGGAACAACTCGATCCATCGTGGTGTCACAATCTTCACGCTACGTGTCTTCACTTTCCCCAAACTGAGCATGAGTCTCCAACTTCAGCGAACACCAAAACGCATTGTTCTCATCTTGGCCAGCAGAAAACAGCAACAACAAGCCAACACACACATTGAATGACTTGTGGGATTAGTTTATCCTTAGCCAGTTGCCATGTAAAACGAGGCAAATGCTGAGCAGAGCCTCTCAACACAGTTAAGCTCCTTTCCACTGTGAAAGACTGTTTTCAGGACTCTGCTCCTCAGAAGGGAGAGGAGTCCATCAGTACAGCACATCAGCAGTGAAAACGCTGCAGAGTTGAAGGCTAGAATGGGGAATCGATGAAACGGAATTGAGTTGGGTTTTCGTCTTGTAATCAGAAGATTGGTGGTTTGATCCCTGGTCCCTACAGAAAGAAGGCTGAAGTGCCCTTGAGCAAGACACTGACCCCCTAACTGCCCAAGCCCTGGGATGGAATGGTGACATGTCCAGGGTGATTCTCTAGCTTGTTCCTAATGGGTGCTTCGATAGGCTCCAGCATGTTTGGATAAATAGTTGATGATGGGTGCGTGGATGGAAGAGATTGGCTTTAGGGTTTCACATCAAGTAAAAGCGGGTTGAATTATTAATTCTATTTGTGTTTGATTCGTCTGAGGCCGACGGACATTTTCAGCAGTAGGATGCAGCATCACATATAAACCTGGATGATGTTGTGTTAAACCACTGTCCTCATGGAGTGAGTAGATTATATATGCTGCTGTTCTACTATATGGGTCTGTTTGTTCCATGATATTCACTCCCCATCCCCAACACCTTTATGATTATGGGCCATGTAGAGTCAACATACACACATGTGAATAGGCTGAAGTTACAGCATAGGTCCGGCTGGAGGAGAAGAACATGCTTCTCAGAGGGTAGACGTTAAGGTCTCTGTTATGATGAAGAGAAGGGTTCTGAGAAGGGTTAGCCAGGGGATGCAGGGACCCAGACATGCACACCTCTGAACAGCATAAAGACTGTTTCTGTGGCCATGTATTTTGTCCTATCTTTGTACCAATGCTGATTGGTTGAATGGGTTCATCTGGTACTCACCAGCAACACATCCTCTTGTACAGCAAACTTCATCAGGAAAGAGCTACCACATAGCTAACTGAATATCCTGTCATAAATGCATATTAATGACCAATTAGACTAAATATGCCCGATTTAGCCACCAGGCTAATTTTCATCTCTCATCCCAAGCAGTTAAGGGTTCAGTGTCTTGCTCAGGGACACTTCAACATGCTTCCTGAAGGAACCAGGGATCAAACCACCAATCTTCTAATTACTAGCCAGTCTACCTCCTCAGCTATGCAGCACATAAATCCACACTTTAATCTTCAGTCTTGGGTTTATGTATCTGTCCTCTGGCATGTCAGTCTTGATTGTCCCTCACTTTGTGACATTTGAAACAAGAAGTGTGCATATGAAGAAAAAAAGTTTTATTCATTCAACTGGGGCCGCGGTAGCTCAGCGGCAGAGCACGCTTCAGGAGACGACGAGCCAGACATCACGAGTTTAATCCCACAACGGAGCATCAGGAAAGGCATCCGGCCTTAATCCCCCCCCACGCTCCCTCTAAATCTGTGTCCACTCCCACAGTCATAACACATGGACTTGTTCTTCATTATTCATTCTGCTGTTTGCCATTCAGAGATTACATTCCCTGGATCAACACTCATGAGCCTCCTAGTGATTCCCTTACCATGATGCATTTCAGATGCTGCCGTGGGAATAATTTAGTCTTTGCTCTTCAACAAGCTCGTCATATTTGCGTAAATGTAAATGGGCCTTTTTCACATATATGCACGTGTTTGCATAGTATAGTATGTGTACACATGTGTCTATGTGCCAGGGCTTTTCTGTGTGTATACTTATGTAATCAGAAATGTCATTCAGTAATCCCTGACTTACTCTACAGCTTCTATCGGTCACCATGAGCCCAGCTGCTCTGTGCTGAAGGTCAGAACTGCTGTCTCTGTTATGTAAGCCAACCTTGGACGCTCATCACTGTACCACCGATACAGAGTCCATATTCTGCAGAGCTACACATTGATGTCATGTTTTAGATGAAAGGTAAACCATGACAACTCAACATGTCCAAACCCTATGGACTGATCCATGGGTGGTGACCATGGAGAAATGAAGAGAAGTGGGATGTAAGACGTGCACATACCTAAAACTTCAATCAGGTGCTAGACCGTAAACAAACCAGAATGGGGATGAAGGGACATCCACACGGTGCAGCTCCCAAAAATGCAATTTATTAGGACACCCACAAAGTGACATTTCAAGCTACATGCCACTTTGTGGATGTCCTAATAAATTGCTTATTAGGTAGCCCCAGTGTACGGACCTCCGTTTATCTTCATCCTGGTGACCAGGGAGGACATCAGGCCAAGGCACCATGCATCTAGTGGACATCTGTCGGACAACATCACTTGCTAAACTGTCTGAATCAGCTTGTGAAGGATTGAGTCTGTGTGTGCATGTCAGTGGGTCAGGTGAGTGGGAGGCCCACACTTCAGCCAAGTCTTCAAGTCTGAAAGAGGCCCAGCAGAGGAGGAACTTCCTCCATCCTCTCAGGGAGTTCAAGCTGCCTCAGGAGCTGCTGGTTCAGTTCTACACTGCTGTTATCCAGTCTGTCCTCTGCACATCCATCACTGTGTGGTCTGGATCAGTCACCAGACAGGACAGGGAAAGACTTCAACAGACAGTCAAGTCTGCAGAGAAAGTCTTTAGCACCAACCTGCCCTCCATTCACGACTTCTACATCCCTAATGTCAGGAAACAGCGGGCAGCATCACTGCAGAGCATCACACCCTGCTTACGACCTATTCCACCTCCTCTCCTCTGGTGGGCGCCACAGAGCACTGTACACCAACACAGGTATTAAAACAAGTTTCTTTCCGCAGTATGTCAATCAAATGAATGCTTCACAGTGTCTAGTTCCAACCTTTCACCTTGTATATATACTGTACATATACGTATGCTGGGATGTGCTGTCATGTCCATCTATCTCAGGCATGCATGTAATTAGCCTGCTAACGTTTATTTAAACATATTATATGCAGTTTTATTCTTTATTACTCCTTGATACAACTTTGTTGACTTTGTTGACTACCGGGATAATTGAGCCTGAAATAATTTTTTCTTACTTTTTATTTTCACCTGTAGGGGTCGCAGTATCTCGCGGTTAGAATGCACGCTTATGGGACTATTGAGGCAGAGTCTGCGGGATCAAACCCACCATGGGACATCTGGCCTTAATCCCCCCCAAGCCTGTCCTGAGATAGAATACCAACCTGTCCAGGGCCCATAGCCAATAGATTGATTCTGATCTTCATCTGAGCGGACTGCAGCATCCCCTCCCTTATAGACAACACAGCAGCAGCATCTCTGAGACCAAGGATGGTTCCATATCCAATTGGTAATTGACTTGAGTTTCAATGGTCCTGTTATCAGAGAGGTCAGTGTTTACATGCCACAGTTAGGCCCCAGGTTATGGGGTGGACGTGATCCTTGATGGAACGAGGGGGGTTAAGGCCGGATACCCTAAGCATTGAACCTGAGACATCAGGCGTGTCATTCCCTGAGGTGTGTGCTCTCCCACTGAGCAAGCATGGCCCAATAGTCATGAGCACTATTCACTATTGTAGGGACCATGGTAACGCAGCAGTGGAACAAGTGCCTACGAGTAAGGGAACGTGGGTTTGATCCCACCACGAGGCATCAGTCGGGGTATCTAGTTTTAACACCCCCCCCTAGGTCTGTTGAATGTGAGAATACATTGTAAAATACTGTGAGTGGTTGCTAGGCTGTGTTAAAATGAGTCGATTACCATCTATTCACAGACGATTGGGGAATATTTGTAATCACAGCATTGTAAGAGGGCAATAGATGTGCCGTTAGCTCCCACACCCCCTTGGTTCAGGGACGGGGGATCCCTCTTCACATAGATGGCCTCTTTGACCACTGCTGCAGCCCATTGTGCGGTGCCAGTATGCTGGCTTTGTGGCTGTTGATCTGACTGGAGCTAAAGCCCAGTCTGCCCTAGATACACTCTGCTCATCCAGTCACAACCATTACAGAAGTCGTCCATCCTGCATTTATTTGTATCTCTCATGTGATGGGATACAAATATGATTCAATCTAATTGAGTATTGTCTACTCGGAGTGTTTGAAAATGGAGGGCCCTCTCAGTGTGGGTCACCCTGCCTTGCATGAATTGACGTGTTATTCTCATCACTAAACACTAGAGGTCAGTATTCATGGAGATCACACATCGTCATTAGTATGATAACCTTCTTCAACAGTCGCAGAAAGAGATGAGGAACAACAAAGAAATGCCAAGAAAGACAGGGGTTGGGACTTAACCCCCCCCCGTCCTCCTCCTCTGGGGGGAGGGGCAGTCATAACGGTGGCTGCAGTAGTTCAACAAACAGTAACAAAGCTTGGCTTCTTCCAAGGCTTCCTCTCTGTGGTTGTGTAGTGCAGGTAGTCTCATCCCAGAGGAGCCTGTCCTCAGCCTATCCCATTATTCATTGTGCCAGGGCAGGGAATCACCCTTGACGGGTTGTTGTTCCACATCAGGCCTTGAGTGGTTGGGGGTTTTGTGTCGTGCTCAAGGACACTTCAACACATCCCTCATATGTGCATATATTACAATTCCATTGTAATGCTGTCATTCTCTGTTAGTGTTGTATTTTGATGTGTTTTATTCTGTACACAGCATCGGTTACACGTGGGTCACTGAGGTCTTCTGGCAATGGAAGGTTGCAGGTTTGAGCCCAGCACCTGCACAGAAGTGTGCCGAAGTGTCCTTGAGCAAGACACTGCTCCCATAACGGCTCTGCCCTGTGATGGACTGGTGACCCTTCAAGGGTGTCTCCCTGCCTTTCACCCAATGAGAACTGAGATGGGCTCCAGTTCCCCCATGACCTGACGATGGATGGACGGTAACAGGAAGCCTGGTTTAACCTCTTTCCCCAACCTCTTGCTGCCAAGCCTTCCTCCACAACACTCCTCTCTCATCTCTTCATCTTCTGATCTTCTCTTTCCTGCTCCATCCCCTCTCCTCAGTCATCTCATGTTTCCTATCTCCTCGTTTCTCCTCCTCACTTATCTTTGCTATCACTATCCAATCTGTGATTTGCAGAAGGGGTCTGCTGCTCTTATGTCCTGCCACCTCACGTTGTGTGCACCAGTGGTTCTGTGAGTGAGTGTGTGTGACGGGCACACTATTCGAGACTAGCATCATCGGTGAAAAGTCAATCCGACTGTGTACCCCGGCATCCTCTTGGGCTGTATTGGATGAGATGTGATGGTCGGGAGGATGAGGCCCAGCCAGGGTGCGGGCTACAGAAAGGGCACTAGGCTAAGACCGGATCAGCACAGAGGATGTTATCACTAAAGAGCATCGCCGTGGGGGGAAGGCTTTTAGCGCCGTCCAAAGTGACATTCGACGGCACTCTTGGAAGTGCAGGAGGCAGCACCTTGCAGTTAAGAGGGCAGGCTGATGGCTGACGGCGGGGCTCAGATGTGATTACTGCTGGGAATGCTCTTTGTGCAGATGGAGGCGGGATAGCCATTGAACGTTTGACCTCTCTGCCCCTTTAGGAAAGGCTGGCATCGAGGATCGGTTTGTGTCAAGTCGGTCATTCGAGTTTTTAAGAAACAGGATCAGCTGGAAATGTCTTAAAAGAAGCCAGAAGACATTATCACCATGGAAAAGAGCTTTCTGTGTGTGAGAGAGAGTTTTACTGCCAAGGCTGGTGGATTCTGTTCTCTGCATTTAACCCAGCCTACGAAAGAAGCCTGCTGCTCGGGGAGGAGCTGGAGGTTCAGTGTCTTGCTCAAGGACACCTGGACGTGCCTCCTGCAGGGGATCAAACCACCAGTCCTCTGATGGCCAGAAGACTGCCCTACCTCCTGAGCTATACTGCCCCGCTGCCCCCCTGTGTCAATGTTGTGGGGGTGGACATGGACTCAGGATGCCCCTCCTGATGCCCCGTGGTGGATTTGAGCCTGCTGCCTCCGGCACATGTTTTCTACCACTGAGTTACCATGCCCCCCCCCAGGTACAAACCATTAAATCCAAT
>OMLC01103980.1:0-22084 GCA_900302585.1 Regalecus glesne | reverse complement strand
GAGTGGGGGAGACCCCCCCCCCCCCCTTAATGTGGGTCAGTGTGCCGCACAGCCCGCATCACTTTACAGGGACGGGCACACGCACACGCACGTATGGCCACGCAGGCTGGGGTGTCTTCCTCATCTGCCCCGGAGGGGAGGGGGGCCTCCATCAGTGCATGTGTCAGCTGTGTGATGGGGTCGTGGTCGTGTCTGGATGAGAGACATAGGCACACTCTGTGGGCGTCAAGTGATGGTGAGCTGTGTACTGGAATGGCTTTGTTCTGTGTCCACGGTCATGGAATTACTGGACTAGATCCCCCATGGATTAGTTGTGATATATGAAGCCCATTCTACAGGTCCATCAATTACTGAGACGCTGTATCCCAGGGGGCAAAATTGACAAAGTGGAAAGATTTGGCTGTTAAGTTGATCAGCCACTTAGTCAGAAAACACTTAGTGAACAGACGAATGGGACATTTCACTGTGAGCCTCAAATGTGAGGTCGTAGTTTGAGCTGACTCAGAGCCATACTGGGCAGTAACCAACTTCCCACAAGGGGCGGGCCTATGAAACTGACCTTGTGATATTATAGGTAACATTTTATTCTTATTTTATATCATCTAATCCTTGACCCATGGTTATCAACAAACCATATGTCAGGCCAAACACACACTAGTTTCTAAGCTTCTTCTCTACCTAAAAGGTAAATGCTGGTTGGCTGAATGGAACTGGTTTTAATTAGATACCAAACTGGTCAGGTTTGGGAGGGGGGGGTTAGACCTCCAGTCTCCATCCAAGTCCGTGTCCATCCCACAACGTGGGGACTAATCCTGACACGTAAAACTGGACCTGGATGGACCTGGCATGTTTCAGCAGGGTTTAATATGCCCTGTGTCGTCCTAATAAAGATTTAGATTTTGCCACTGCAACATGGATATCATTAAAGTTAATCTAATCTAATCCAATGTTTGTTTGTATATCCATTTATTTACAGTAGCTCAGCGGTAGAGCGTGCACATCAGGAAATGACAAGCCAGGCATCACCGTGGGTGTCGGGTAGGGTGTCTGGCTTTAATCACTCCATCTAGGTCCATGTCCATCCTCACAACACGGGGACTCATGACATGAAAAATGACCTTGGTTTATGTGTTTATTGCTCCATCCATCCTTACATCCATCTTTACATCCATCCTTACATCCATCCTTACATCCATCCATCATCCACTTATCCAAAGTTGGGTTGCGAAGTCATGCTAGGGCCTATCCCAGTGTTCATTGGCTGAAAGGTGGGAAAACACCCTGGACATGTCTCCTTTCCATCACAGGGTTCAAGCAGTCAGGGCTTCAGTGCCTTGCTCAAGGACACTTTGACCCACTCTGAAGGAACCGGTGGTCAAACCACCAGACTGACCGCCGTACCCCCTGAGCCATGTGGCTCCTAATCATATTTCTATATTTGTTTGTTTGTTTATGATCTTTATGTGTTTTTGTTTGTTTATTCACTTTGTGCTCTTTAACGACCTCCTAGGGGGCCAGTTGCATAACACCAGCACATCTCTCCTCCACTTTCTGCTCACCCCCCCACCCATAATCCACAGTCACCCCAGCCCTGCCAATCCCTCAGGCATTATCTCAATCTGCCAAACACACACTGTGTGTGAGTGAAGTATTAAAATCATCTCCAAAATGTGTCCGAGAGGATCATAATCTGCTGGTAATGTTTGGAATATGAAACGATGACCTGCGCCGGGCCCAGCTTTAGAGGGGACAAAGATTAGGTCCCTAAATCCTTATATAAGGCAGTGTGTTTGTACGGAGCCTCTCTGTATGTCACAGGCCACCATCCCCTGTACTGGAGGGCGTGTGGCTATGCTGGTCCCAGACCACGCCTGAGAGCGAGACTTGAGCAAGGCACATGTCATGGATTTGATTCCAGTCTTTATAGATGTGAATTATTTTGATCCATGGACACCCTTGCATGTTTTTTTTTGGTAGGTGTAGCTTCAGGAAATCACTGCTTGTTGATCCTTGTGGAGACGTGTCGGGTGCATGGCAGGAACATGAAACGACAGCCACAACAGTATAGCAGCATAAACAGAAAAACAGTGGGATGATGGTTTGGCCTCCACACATCTTGAGTTGAACAGGGCTGCAGGACCCATGAGGTGGGGGGGGGGGTTGGCTGGTAATCGGAAGATTGGTGGTTTGATCCCTGGTTCCTTCAGAAAGCCTATCAAAGTGTCCTTGAGCAAGACACTGAAGCCCTAACTGCTCTAATGCTGTGATTGAATGGTGACCTGTGTTTCCCCACCTTACGTCCAATGAGTGATGGGACACTCGGCAACCCGACTTCAGATAAGTGGTTGATGATGGATGGATGGATGGATGGATGGATGGATGGATGGATGGATCTTGGGTTGATGGGTTTGCCATCTTGTGGTTTTGTTTCAGCATGTTCTCATGAAGAACTTCATATTGTGTGTTTTAAACCAATAACACTCCAGAATTTGTCACTTTTTTCTGCCTCTAAAGATGTACAAACAAAAGGAACTTTAGGCCTTCAGGGCTGCAGTAGCTCAGCAGCAGTGTGTGTGTGCTTCAGGAACTGACAAGCCTGATGTAAAGGGTTCAAACCCACCACAGGGCATCAAGAAGTGCATCCGGCCTTAATCCCCCAAACTCCTTCCAAGGCCGTATCCACCCCCACAACATGGGGACTAATCGTGATGTGTATAAACAGTCCAGCGTGCCAATACTGAGGACCATGTCAGTAAACCAGTGTGGACATGAAAATGAAAATGGAGAAACTTTTGATTTAGTGGATTATAGTCTCAGATTAGAGTCCTGTGTGTATACATGGACACGTGACTTTGAGTCACCTGGTTCATATCACTTCACCTCATCCCCAGCGCTAATGTATAGGTGACCTTCCCTCTCCACCCTAATCCAGAGGAAAATCCCCTACAGATGATTGACAGCTGACAGAGATGAAAACCCTGATGGGAGCTGGCACCGTGCCAGCGTTTGTTTTCCTCCAGAGGTGTTTACGTGTCCTGCATCACTTGGATGACCTCTGTGAGAGATTACGCCAACTGTCTGTCACCACCATCCTGAATCCAGGCCCACTCTTTTCCCCTTTGTCTGGGGCTGAGTTGCTGTCACGTAACACAGCCCCAGCCGTAGCCAGCGAGTTCATCGAGTTTTACTGCCTGGATCAGAACAGCCTGCGTCAGGTGTTTCTGCTCCAGCAAATGTCCCAGCGTCTAATATTCTCCTGGTAATGTATTGGCCCGTAAACTGGAGGTTGGTGGATTATTGTGTGTATCTCAGGGGTGAAGCCCCTCCCCCTGAGGAGGAGGAGGACGGTGGAGCCTGCTAGGAGATTATTCGGTTATTCTGCAAAGTCACAACTATATCATCGGCTGTCCTGTTTAGTGGAGAGATCACGGCCACTGTCTGTTTCGTTGGCTGGGTCACCTTTCACATCCTGGAGGTCAGACTCGGTGGGGTCCTCGGTGTGGCTCTTGGACACATCACAGAAACATAAGAAGTCATTTGAAAAGTACATCTGATGTATGTAAAACGTACTATGACTATGTAGTGAGGGCCTGTGTGCAGGAAAATGCGGTTTTCTTGTAAAACAGCATTTCACAGCTGTTGACGCAGGGCCGTGCATCATGAAATGACAAGCCAGGCATCGTGGGTTTGATTCCACTGTATGACGTCAGGAAGGGCATCCGATCTAAATCCCCCATATACGTCTGTGTCCGTCCCCATGACGTCGTGGTGACATGTAAAAGTGGATTGAGGAGGAGGCTCCTGTTGATGCAGTCTGTAGACAGGCTTCTTGTCACTGTTCACTGTTGTGTGGATGTGTTGCAAGTTTGATCCCACTGCAGGCTGTCGGGGGAGGGGATCTGGCCTTAATCCCCCACGCTGGAGACTGATCAGGACATAAAGTGGCTCTCTTACTGGTGTGTGTGTGTCTGTGTGTGTGTGTGTGTGTGCGCGCACCTTGGTTGGGGGTTGGGATGCTAGCAGTTATGACCTTTATTCCATAGGGTTCATAGCCCAGAGCCACAAGCTGCCGGAGAGCTGCAGAGGGAGATCACGTTTAACTGGTGTGCTGCGACACCAAAAGGGAGAACATCCAGGAAGTGTGCTGTCACTCATGTCAGGCTGACAGCGGCTCACATCAAGCCTGACGTGTAGACAGGGACGTGCATAGGGGTTACACAGTCATGTGTATCATCTACTGCAGCTGAGGTCGATCTTGTGCCACACGGGGCCGTTTTTACGTGGGTTCCATCACACACAACCACAGCCTAACTGGTTGAACTATTGAAGATGCCTTCAACCTCACAAGGGAGGACGGGTCAGTGAAATCTGATGGTCAGCCCACTCCTCAGGGACCCCCCTGTACTGCTGGACTTCTATTCCACTGGGTAGATACCTGTACTCACTGTTGTGTCTGGTATTCCAGCCCCCCTAATCACAGCAGGAGTGTAATCAGCTCACTGGGGACAGGAAGCCAGCTGTACAGGGGGTCCCTGAGGAGTGGGCTGAGAACCACCTGGTCTGTTGCCTCGTGTAGGTCCTGCATTCTTAGCTTGCACTGTATCCTATACAAATTAGCAGGGGCATGGCTCAGGAGGTCCAGCATGTAAGTGATCAACATCTTTTCTAAAGAGGTACAGGGACCACGAGGAGGTTTGGCTTCTCTTGGGACCGTGACACACATGCTTGGAAGCTGTTATAGTCATAACATGAATATTTATTTTTTTACATTGTTTGTCATTTCTATTGTTGTTCTTTAATTGTTTCCTATTGCGTCATTTCTGAGACAGATATTGACAGTGAAAACAAATCAAAGAGTATTATCTAGGTTTATTAAATGAGCATTAGAGAAGGGACAGTAGACTAGAAGTAGCCACTTCCTCCAGCTCCTTTTAGGACACCGCATATCTATTTGATTCTTTATTGCGAATTATTTTGTTGAATAATGGTTCAAAATGAAGACATTTGAATTTGAATGTGGGCTTTACAAAGCATGGGGTGATGACCACAAGGGGGCAGTGTTCACCGTGCCTGGCGGTCCCTGACAGTATTCTCAGACGTGCTCTAACAGAGGGAAGGTTCACTGAATCACCAGTGACACAGAAAGTGAAGCCACTGTTACGTCACAGTGAACACGGTGTTGATGTTGTATCATAATGTCACTCCCTGCATAAGCTTCAGCTGCCCACTCCTCCCATACAGTAGGGTGGACACATTTCTTTGTTGATATAAAATGACCATATAAAGTGTCTTTCCTCTCCTTCCCTTTCCTTTCTTTTCTAAGTGAAGAACGCAACACATCCACATCAGCTGATGTCGGTTTGGGTGACTTTAGTGAAGCTCCACACGTTTGATCTGTATGTCCATCTATTTGATTATTCCTGGATAAAATCTTTATAGGTTGGGGCACAAATGTGTCGTTTGTACCCTGCCGGTCACTCAAGCTGCTTCATGTCATCACTCAGATCATGTCAAAGCTCAGTAGAAGCACCTGTCTGTGTTTTCAACTTAGCAGACTATTCAATAGGATGCACTTAGTATTAAAAGAATTAATTTTAAAATCTTAAGTGATATTTCTGATCTTTCATGTACTTCTGTTTTCTATCCTTTACAGCTGTTATTGTCATCATTCTTCCCCGGTGTTCATTTGACATCACCCCCCCCACACACACACACACTGCATAGCCTGGTCTCATGTGCAGCTTGGGTCTGCTGCTGCATGCAGTAGCCCCCCTGCGGGGTTGAACAGAGTTTATCCCATTTCATTTCACAAGCCATCTTTGATGTCACTGAGGCGTGGGTATTGAATTCGACCAACAGCTCTCATGATCATGAGTATGCCATTTCTAAAAGCAAGTTTTCCTTTTTAAAAAGCTGGGGAGAGACCTTCTGGCCCCTACAAAGACCATTTGTATGCCTCAAGGCAGAGCATGGGGATGAAAATCACGATAGATTTGCTCAGTGGCCACTAGGACAAGATAGCAGCCTCCCATGTGAGAGGAAGCAAAAGAATCAGTCGACCTGTTTTGGAAAAGTAGGGGTCGGAGGTCAACTTCCCCTGGGGAGAAGGAAGCAGGGAAGGGTAGAGAAGGGAACATAATTTGGCAGTCGGTTTCTGGGGAGTGCTTCACAGAACGGGCTCATAGGAAGCATCACGTTGTTTAGAGATGTTGCCGGGTACCCCTCTGTTGTGTATGTGACGTCACACGTTTGCCTCATCGATGGAGGAAACTGTACTGTCAGTCAACAGAGGGAGCTGTGTTGTCATGGCTACGGACATGCATGCCGAGTCAAATGTGTGTGTGTTGTAGTTAGTGAAGAAGGAAGAGAAGGGATGTGTCCAGCCAGAGGGATTCCAACAGGCAACCCCCTCTAGCCACATGTCTTCCCCTTCAACACAGGGACAGGGAGTGACAGCCGAGGCCTCACACATGGACTCCTGATGACGCTGACAGGCTGTTTGATGAAGCTGTTACAGTTGATCTGTGGCTCCCGTGTCACACTGTGTCTCTTTAGAAACACATAAACATCAGAGCAAGAAAAACAACCGTTCTGTATCAACAGTGTCTGTATTGTGTTTCTCAACCAGTTGAACACTCAATCTCCTCAAAACCTTTCATCCCCGATTTAAGGCATCGCTGCTCAGAATGCTGAAAATGTGAGTTTTCATCCTCCTCAGGCAATTTCGGTTCCAGGGAATAAGGGAAGCTTCACTTGTGTGTTAAATCACACGACAATACACTTGAACTTTGGAAATCTATTTTGAAAATACCGTTTCAGCTTGAGACGTGCACAGCCAGTGACATATTTTAAAGGTGAATTTAAAGATGGATACTCTACTTTTCATTGTTGTCCTCTGTGAGAGTAACCACATTGTTGTTGCAGGGATGGCGAGAGGCGTGCTGGCTAGGAAATCCTGGTTGGGTTCTACCCTGATAAAGCCTGAATCTTGCCTCGGGGTTAATATGCTTTCGGCTGTGGTTGGGAGTCCATAGAGACCCATTTTTATGAATAGCAATGAGATTGCCTGGATGCCTTCTGCATTCTAGAACAGGGTGACCCTGCCCTGCGTATATGCACATATAGATACTATCAGAAAGACACACACACACACACACACACACACACAAGAATTTACCGGAATGTACATGCAAACATGCATATGCAATCGCTTATACACGGAGGTAACACACGTGCACATACAGAAAAATACATCTCAGCATGGCTATAAATCCAATGGACACAATTACACACTCACAGCAGCATGGATTTCCATGTAAGTCTGTGGATCTTATGGCCTTCATCACGGTTGGTCAAACATCCTAGTCAAACTAAATGTTGTATAGTAGACATATCTGGACATGTGTGTCTACACATGCATGTACTGTGACTCCAGTTTAGGGGGTCTCCCTACATAAAATAACAATCTTCAGGAGTATTGGATTAGATTCCCTTATCAGTCCCACAAGGAGACATTTGGATTTCTCTGCATTTTAACCCATCCTATTGTATAGGGGCAGTGAGCTGCCACCACATGGTGCTCGGGGGATGTTAGGGGTTCAGTGTCTTGCTCAAGGACACCTCAACATGCCTTCTGCAGGACGAGGGATCGAACCTGTAACCCTCCGATTACCAGATGACCGCTCTACCTACTGAGGTATGCCGAGTATGTAGAAGGAATGACTATATACAGGTAAAATGGGAAAGTGAATCCCCAGGAAGGGGGTAGGAGATGCCAGGGAAATATGAGAGGCTGGAATGACAGGCATGGAAGGAACAGGATCAGGGTTCAACTGGAATTTCCACATGAAGGAAGCCAGTTCTTAGGCAAAGTCAGGGTCCCACTTCCAGATGGCAGTGAGGAACTTGAGGAAGCCTGCCTCTTTATTGAGGAAAATGTCCCGACACAGAAACCCCCCCAAGTATGTGACTGACTGAGCAGACCTGCTGGGTCCATACATGCCAGATTGTACTGTTACAAATGAGAGCAGGGCAGACCGGTGGCGGACCCGAACACTGTCTCCACTGTTGACCTATAAAGAGGTCGATGAACACCATCATGAAACAGCAGTGACTTCTGAACCACTTAGACCTCAATACGAAGGGAGGATTGATCTGCACTCTTATCCTATGTGGCCTTGAGACATGCTCTCTCTCTCTCTCTCTCTTTCTCTCTCTCTCTCTGTCTCTGTCTCTCTCTCTCTCCCTCTCCCTCTCTCTCTCTCTCCCTCTCTCTCTCCCTACCTCTCTCTGTCACTCTAGTGACATAATGCTCTGTCCACTGTGGCCAGGCCCACATTCTGATGAATGTCTGACCCTTTAAGCCGCTGGGGCCCAGGGAGACAAGCTTTGAGGACTGGACTGGATTAATTCATGCAAATTTGAAGGATAATTCATCATTTTAAAACATTTTTGCTGAATGAACAGTTTTAAGGTCTGTGATAAGTTACCACAAAAGACACTATTGCCAAGCTGTGTCTAGGGGCCGTACTGTGTTCAAAAATCTCGAAAAATGAGGCCGAGTAAAATGAGAGCATCACCGATATAACAACACAATCATCCTTTAATGGACAGTTGTCCCATCCTAAACTAAACTCTGGGAGAAAATGGTGATGGGACAAATAACCTGAGTTTCCTTGTTACAGATGTTCTGACTCAGCGGGTGTGGACTGGAGGAATCAGTTTCCCATTAAGGTTGACTGTTTCAATCTGTGTTTCATTTCCTTTCCCAGTCTATCATGCACTGGCACTATCAAAAGCCCTGTCTCTATGAGACCACAACAACAAACACTCCAGTCAGGGAGCTACGGTTTCCCCATGGAAAACCTTAGCACGGATTTGGATGGACAAGAAGGCTGGGTTCATTCTAGGACTCCTCTACAGATATTTGAAGAATATGATTTGAAAATGCACCATCTAACAGAGACAGGTCAAGTCCATTTTATTTGTATAGCCCATTATCACAGATTTTAAAATCGCCTCAGTGGACTTTACACAATATCTTAACCTTAGATCCTCACACCGATAAAGGAACAACTCCCCTAAAACCCTTAAGTGGGAGAATCCAGTGGCTGTGGTTATGGACGTGTACTGCGCATGCGCAGTTTGAATAACCGCTTGTTGGATAAGCGAAAGTCCGTCATAGTCAACGTTAACAACAGCGAGAAAATGTCATATATTTCTTTGGAGAGGGATTGAAAGACAAGGCAAGACAAGAAGAAAGGAACTGTAAGTTTTTTATTAGGGTAACATACAGTAATTTATCACAGGATAGTCTTACTTTCTGTGTTTTGTGGATGCTAGGCTAATGTTTACAGAGCTAGCGTCGATACACTCTTGCTAGTTAACGTTAGCCGGCGAGCGAAATGGTCACCGACCGGGCTGGTGGACGGGCTTTCAACCTTTGAAAATACACTTTTCAAAGGTTTGAAAAGTGATTTGACAAACTGCATGTTATTGTAATGAACCTCTGTAACTTGCCAACGTCTACCTTAAAACTGGCAAGTATCCGTCAACATTGTATGAAAAGTAGTTCTCTCGCAGCTAGTTGACGGTTTATTTCCATTTTTACACGGAGTTGTCCCTTATCCAATGCGAGGGTCCAAGGACAGGATGTTGTGTAAAGCCCAGTAATGCAAATTTCTAAATGGTTCTAATGAGCTATAACTATACAAATGCAATGGACTTGACTTGAACATTCGACACACACCAGGAGGCTCAGTAGGCTGACTCAACTCTGCTTTCATACCAGAGATCAGATGAGGTGGATGTGCCTATCGAAGACGGGAAAGGTCGAGGCAGGGAGAAGCAGCAGTGGATTTACAGGTAGGTTATTTGTGCTGTATAAGGGTTAGCTGATTTTGGTTTGGTGATAATGAGATGGAGTGGACATTATAAGTGAACATGGTTGAATTCATCAAAGGCAGCAAAAACTCTTGATGTATGCTCAATAATCTAGGTAAAGGAATCACACCAAAAAGGTGAATCGGTTCATCTGGATCAGTTTTATTGAGAGAAACTCGTATGGGTGATGAAAATCTCCCCTGTGCGTGGGACAAAATGTTTCCCTCTCCTTTGTTTCTCCATCACATATCCCTCTCCTCATTATCTCCTATATCTCTTCACCTCTCAACACGGCAGTAAGACTTGGTCACTGTGTCACTTTCCTGTCCAAAGTGAAATATTGATATCACAACAATATAAGGAAGCGTACAAAGCCAAACAGAAACAACACTTATATGTTGTGCACACAGCAAGGTGATACCCATTGTGTTGTTTGAAACTTGGCTGTCATCTGATGTCCCCTCACCTAGTGGTTGGTAAATTGGATTGAGTTTATGAGATAGGACCAAAGTAACAGTAAATTCATACCCAGCCAAATAATGGCAGGATACTGATTGTGTTAAAAGTATGATTTATAGCCAACTGATTTGCAAGGAATGCACCAGATCATGTAAAGGGATCATGGTAGTCTGCAGGTTACATAAAGAGCCTTGTGACCAAAGCCTGAATTGATTTGCATGAACTGGGTTAATTGAATTTTTTCACTTTACCCAAATAGATTCATCAGATTTATCAAAATGTTCTGGTACAAACTGAGCATGCCCACTTGTGGCTCTCCAAGTGAGAAAACATGTAGTCAAGGGGGGTTAATAATGTTTTTGGTGGGGTGGTAATAACTTTGATTGGTATGTTTGGACAACAGTAGTGTGCTGCTTTCAGCTTGGCTTGCAGAGAAGACAAATTTTATTCATCCCCAAAGGAAACTAAATAAGTGGGCTCAAAATATATGCAGACAGAAGTTACACATTATTTGGCATGGGCAAGGACACCCTTTGGAAACTTCTGCGTGGGTTTGTCACCTTGTTATGGTGGAGAAGAACGCATGGTTTTAGATCCTGAGAGCAATTCCATCTGGAGCTATGTTCCTGGTAGGGTCACCCATCGCAGTAAGCTCAAGGGGGAGATCCCTGACAAAGAGCAATCTAACCAAGACCTCAATGGTGGAACATATGGAGGATGATGACTGACTTTTGGGAAGCATCACAATGGCCAGGAAGGTGGATGAAGGCTGCTGCAGAAATGGGCTTCCCCGTCATCTTGGACTTCATGCTACTGGATCTTGACCCATATCTGTCAAGAACAGTATGGCGGCTGTCTCTGCACCAGTCTTCCTACATTAAACAAAGTCATGAACAAGCGTCTCCACCATGAAGGGAATTCCCAATGGAGAGGACACTCATACTCATTTCCAGTCGCCGCTGATAATGATAATTATCCTTTGGAAAATGATAATTTGAAGAGTTTCTAAGTATTAAAGATTAAATGGTAAATGGTGTTTTCATATAGAACTTTTTTAGTCTACCGACTTTTCCTGATGTGGGATTGAACGTGCTATGCCTGACTTGGAGGTACCCACCCTGTACTGCTGAACCACCGTGGCCCCTTGATTTTTCTCCATGTCTCCTTTTGTGGTGCATATTTTCTAGCCAAGGAATTTGGGTGGAGCTGCCAGGCAGAAGGGTTTTAGCAATGCAATGTATGGAGCTATTGACAGTCTGAGGTCTGGGACCCTCCCAGCCCACCATCCAACCACCACAGGGTGATTTATGGAGCAGTGGGAGAAAAGTTCTGCCTCCTATTATGTAACTGATGTCCGATACATCTTGTTCTTGTGTGAATCAATTAATATTTCCATCCTCTGAGGTCTTTCAATGCTAAATACAGTTTAATGACAGTTATAATAGAAACCATATTTTGGTGTTAAAATCACAAAGACAGGGATGGAGGGATTGTAGGCTTTTTTGAGGAGTTCATAAAAGTAAAGGTGGGCTTTGGTGACTATGGCACTTCCACTTGGAATGAATGCCTTTCTTTCTACTTATCGTTTTATCTCTTTTTCCATCTGTATCTGTGTATCTGTCTATCCCTGAAGGGTAGCATGATGGCAATGAGATGTGTATTATGATGGTGGTTGGCACTGTTGCCTCACAAGATGTTCTGGGTTAGACTCGTGTACCAGATTCTCCCTGCATGGAGTTTGAATGTTGTCCCTGTGTGGGTTCCCTCTGGGTATTCTGGTTTTCTCCTTTGTTCAGATACATGTATAAAGTGTTGGGTATCAGGTACTCCTACCGGGGATGGTGCACTTGCGAGTTGGTTCCCAGATGCTGTGCTTTGGCTGCCCGTTGTTGCTCATAGTCAAAGGAAGGATCAAATGCAGAGAACCAATTCCCTACAGGGATTAATAAAGATGTTCTTCTATCCGTCGGTCTGTCTGCCCCTCTCTTCCCTTTGCTCCTGCTATTCCATTGCATTACTCTACAGATGACCTCTGGATAGCAGACAGCCACCTGTCTGAGGTCATCATTTGTAACACTGTCCCCTCCAGCAATACATTTGCCAACCCGCCCCACCCATCTCCAGATGGTATAGGCTGTAAAATTATAGCTGCTTTCCCCTCAAAGATTTATGACCACTTCCTGGTTCCAACTCTGCTGTCCACAAACCACTGGCTCAAACCTGAGAGAGACCCGGAGAGAGAATAAATATCTTTAAGTCAGATTATATTACCACAGTTAACTGTGTGTATGTGCATTGTAAGTATGATAGTGTGTATGTTGTGTTGGTTGAATTCATTATCATTCTTGCCAGCTTCATTTTCCTTTTCGGCAAACAAGACTGGAGATAAGCGTGTTTAGCCTTTCTAAGTACTCATTAGGGCTCCTGTGTTCTAACATACTAATATGTTCCTTTTCAAACACTGCTAATGGCTCAATTCGTATCTGAAATACATGCATTTGCATGTTATGTGCACAACTTTTGGGTGACTAACAGTGCACACACCCGGGAGGTAGTGAGACTCAATTATCCATCCAAATGAAAGGGAGAAATCAATCAATGAGTCAATGCCCTTGCCAGAGATCCTCAGATCAGGCCTTTGCCGTAAGCTTATCTGAGGAGCTCAAGCCAGTTTGATCATTTTCATCTTTTAAAGCACCTCCTAAAACCCGATTTTAAAAAAAATGTATTATTTTTTCTAAAGTTCCTCTTGATGTTTTTCATTTTATTTCTTTTGATTACATTTAACAAGTCAGAAGTGATAGCTCATTGGGTAGAACGGTCGCCTGGCGATCGGAAGATTTGAAGTTTGATTCCGGCACCTGCAGAGAAGTGTGTCCTTGAGCACGAGACTATTCCTGAAACTGCTCTGCCCTGTGTTGCACCAGCCACTTGTCGAGGGTGTTTCCCCGCCTTTATCCGCAGGCTCATCAGTTCCAGAGTGTGTGCTCTACCGCTGAGTTACTGTGTCCTTGTTCTACTCCAATAATCTGATATTCAGCCACTTCCTTCAGATTGCAGTAGTTTTAGACTACCACAGGCTAAATCAGACACTGAACTATACCAGATAAACTTTTCAACCTTGTGCCTTCACATACTCTGTCTCTCACTTCTCTGGTCTGTTCATGTTTGTGTTTTAAATAGAATTTGTTTGAAAATGTTTTATATGCATGATTGTTGTTGTTGTTTTTTACTTGATGGTAACCACATTTTCCCATTTGGACCAAATGAAGACTCAGATTAGATTAGATTGTTTATTAGCCACACAACCAAGGCCAGTGGAATTTTGTTTGGTACAGCGTGTTAAATTGCAACACAAGACATCCATGGACAATTGTAAACACTCCAAATATTGTCATGAACAATGCAATCACACAATATCAGACATAAACTTATCATGCACAACAATTAGGTGAATGGTAGTATGCAGGCCGGTGGTGTGTAGGGAGGAATTCAGTCTTGAGAGCTAGGGTAAAAAGAAACTGAAGCTTTTAGTTTTCATGGAAATTCAAGTCAAGTCAATTGTATTTGTATAGCCCATTTCCATAAATTGACAATTTGCCTCGGTGGATTTTGCATGAAAACAACGCAAGAATGTGACCTGTAGCGCCTCCCTGAGGGAAAGGCTTGGAAGTTGGACTTAAATTTGCGCAGGAAAGGGTTGATATGGTGTAAACACAATGAAATAATGTGAAATATATGAAATATCCATCCATTGTCAACCACTTATCAGAAGTCAGGTCATGGGGACTGGAGCATATCTCTGTGCTCGTTGGTTGAAAGGTGGCGCAATACCCTTGACAGGTTGCCAGTGCATCACAGGGCAGAACAGTGAGAGGAACAGTGACTTGCTCAAGGACACTTCAATATGCTTCTCTGCTCATGCCCAGATTGAACATGCAACCTTCCGATTGCCAGACAAATTCCTTACCCACTGAGCCATTGCATCCCTTTATGAAATATATCTAAGTAAATTATATGGACGTAATGGAAAATATTTGATTTGTGTTCTCATTGTTTTGGTATTGATCCCACCCATGTCTATATTTGGTTGTTGTTTTTTTGTTTTCTTTTTTGCTTTGTTTTTTTGTTTTATTTTTTTTTCAGTTTTGGGCCCAGCCCCACTGAGGGATGAGACCTGCCTCCAAACAGCGGATGGGATAATAGTCTCACATGATTTCATGCTGTCTGTTTACACTCTCTGTCCTCTGCTCTGTTCTGCAGGAACAGAATGTACACTGACCACAGACAGCAGCTGGTACAGAAAATATGATCAAGACTGTATGCAAAACACTGAGCTGATAGCATGACCAACTCAAAACACAGCATGACCACAAACCCCGGCCAGACTTCTGTCTGAATGTTATAGAGGCCAATCAAAACACAAAATCTGTCTTCCGATTAATTTTCAGTCTATGGTACATATGACATCATTTTAATGCCACATAGTAGTAGTCTATGGATTCTATGGATTCATTGTTTGTGAACCACGCATGGACAGTTTTATGTAATGCGGTATGGAACATAAGCCTACTGAAGTCCATTTGCTGATAGAGAGTGCAGCCAGTTATGTGTCAACAACAGAACATCCACCCAGACACTTCATACACACCAAGACCTCTCCAAATATGCAGTAGGGAGTGAATGACATTGTGTGTGCGTGTGCGCGCACACACAGGACGTATTTTTTTGTCAGTGGGTGTGTATCTTTGTCTTTCTTTCTGTGTTTTATTATGTCAGAAGCTCTGTGTATCTGTGTGTGTGTTGGTCCATCTTCAAAGTGAGTTTGGCATTTGTCCAGTGTCCCCATTGCCCTCCAAGCACCACACACACACACACACACACACACACACACACAACACTCTCTGTCTCTCTGTGTGTGTGTGTGTGTGTGTGTGTGTGTGTGTGCGTGTGCGGTTTGATGTCTATCTCTCAGGCAGCCTCTCCTATCTCGACATGTCTTGTAAAAGGCTGGTGTTGAATACATGATGGAAGTGTGTCACCCAACAACAGTCTGTTTATATGCCACAGAAATACAGAAGGGGACACACAACAGGGTGGGGTCAGTGTGTCGTAAAAGAGCAGAGCACTACATCTAGTCTCACACGACACCGTCCCAATCCAGCAGTGAGATTAACGCAGATTGAATTACATCAGGGGATTAACGTTGAACGGTGTTTACATGGCCAGCACTGGAAGGGACTCAACTGGTGAAATTCTGGCTCTCTCACACATTAACGTGACTTTTATGATATTTCTCCATCTTTACGTTGAGTGTCTGCATCGGCCCCGCGTGGCAACAAACTAGGTCACATTCTTGACGTATGCCGTTAAACTTGGCGGATTTACAATCCTTTCAATTCCGTCTGCGGTTCTGCATAAACAAATCCAAAGCCAACCCATAAGGCTTCTGTGTTCAGTCTCCCCACATGTGCGCAGACACGTACACACACACCTTCAGCACGTCCCTACCCATGACTGCTTGATCTCCCAGGCTGTGTGCTCTGAGGCGCTCCAGTCCCTCTTGTCTGGAACCTCTGTGTGGCTAATGGATCAACAGGAGACAGCCAACACATGGCCCATGCAGTCCCCTCATGTACACACTGGCACCGATCCGGATGTATAGACGGACACTGAGAAAAACAACCCCGTTGGCAAAGTCTGAGTAAAGTTATATTCTAGCTATTCGAATGAAGATTGTTAAAATTTAATGAAAGTTTTCTAAAAATGATTGTTTATCAGATTTTCATTGATAAGGCAGAATGTGTTTGCTGGGGTCTCGAAGACAGCTTTGACTACGCATGTTTGCTGAGCTTTTAGCTGAACATTTTAGCTAGAATTTGTTTTTTTGATCGGATTAAAAAATAACTTTGGGTTAGAATTTTAGCGATTGTAAATCATCATGTCACCTTCTGGGTGTCCGTCTGCTCACATTTCATGTTACATCCAAGGAGAAACCAGCCTGTATGTCTTGGCAGAAAGATCCATTCTCTGTGGCTCTCCCTGAGGTTTCTTCCTGCTTTTTTCCTCCCGGTTAAGTTTTTATTTTCATTTTAAGGGAGTTGTTCTTTATCCAATGTGAGGGTCTAACGACAGGATGATGTGTTAGTGTAAAGCCCACTAGGTCTTTTTTTTGGATTCACAATAAGGGGCTATAACACTATAATCGACATGACTTGACCTCAGGCCAAGGTGGATGTGCCTCAAAGTTGCAGTTCCATCTCGGCCATTAGATGGCGTACCACCAACTATTTCTGATCCAATGTAAATCACTGAGCGAATTTCCGGTTTTAACTCTCAGATACAATGTTATTCAATATTAGACCTGTGTTGGTTTCTCCGAATTTCTTCTTTGCTGGCTTTGAACAGAGATTAAATAAAGTTTTATTTTGGGTGACATCACGTAAAATGAGACTTAATACGTTTTTAATAGATAACATTTCAAATACTTTCTATCCAAGCTAATATCACCTAAGAGTTTATTTGTTACTTATTCATTACTTATATTCGTTTATTATTTTTTATTGTTTATCTTATTTTGGGTTTATTACTAGCCATCACTTATTATTTGCTACGTACTTGTTATGTGTTGTTTATCTGGTACAAATAATGTTATAACACCAGAGGCAGGGAGGCCATCAGAGAGGAAGTTCATCCATAATATCATATGGTAAGATTAAAAAAAAAGCAAATGGTGTCCAAAGACCATGTGGATACACAACTAAGTCTTTAAACCATTTGGTCAACTACACTGAAGACAATCTCTGAGCTTTCATTGCACAAACTGGATGGAAACAATTACAGTTGAAAAAAGCTGCATACCAGAACCAATCCAAAGTCTTAAAGACTGCCCTGATCATGACAGGTCCAGGAAGAGCCAGAGACACCAGACTGAGATGGTCTGGACATGTGTGAAGGAGACTGGTTTTACCAGAATACTGGTTTTACTGGGAGAAGGATGCTGAATATGGAGCTGGCAGGCAAAAGGACGACCTATGAGTACATTCATGATGTGGTGAGGGAGGACATGCAGGTGGCTGGTGGGACAGAGGAAGATGTAGAGGAGTAATAGTAGTAGTGGTAGTAGTAGTAGTAGTAGTAGTAGTTCTAATAATAGTAGTAGTTTATATTGCTGCTAGTTTATGAGTAACCAAACGTAATTTTGTTTCATGCCTAAATGATAATTATATGTCTTAATCCTAATATCAATCTGAATGATTTAATCTCATTCAGTATTACAGCCAGTATGGGAATAACCTCAGGATATTAAATCAGAAATTAATATTGAATACATTCTGTAGAATATGCTCTTATCAAGAGCATATGAGTTTCATGCTTACCCGGATAAACATAAAATCCCTACTCATGTCTTAACTCTTTGCTCCTCAGAACAGCATGAATTTATCCAGGGAACATATTTATTGATGCTCAGTAATCCAGATTAAAACAGATTATGGGTTACGGCCATGTCTATAAGGGTGGGGTAAACTGCAGTCAGCAGAGACACAAGAGGTCACTTGGAAGAGATGTCATGTCTCCCAATAGACATCATGTCCTGATGAACTGATTCACCTTCCTGTGATCTTCTGGCCACAGGCTTTTCAAAATTCCGAAAGCATCGTGCAGGAATGTTGCACCATGTGGAAATGATTGCCCTGCTACAAATTGGAAGGCTGCACAGTCTTGCTGCGACCGGCCCAAATAGTCCTGATGGGGCTGGTATCTGGGGATTGTGCTGGCTGCTGAGGCAATTAAAATTAGCTATCATTCTAGGAACCAGTTGGTGAAGACATGTGCCTGGTGATGTGGTGCAGAAGGGTCCTGTGCCAAGGCATGAATGGCCTTTACAGTTGTTGAGCCAGATCTTGGTCTGGTAGACATGAAGAGGTTGGTCAGTCTCCAAGAGAAAGAGCATACCTTCTATTCATGTCTACTTTAGTCATACTGGAGGATAGACTGTTTTCATGTCTACTTTAGTCATACTGGAGGATAGACTGTTTCCTGGTGATGGAGGAAGTGGCGGATGGTGAGATCAGGGTGATAGCTTTGTCTGATCATGTCCCGGTAGAGTTAAGCATAGTGATTAAGTTGAGTGGAACTAGGTGGAGACTGAATGCATCACTGCTCCAGGGAACCCACATTTAAGAATGTTTTGGAAGCCTATCTTAAGATGTTTTTTGATCATAATATTGGCTCAGCGGAGAGACCGGGGACGGTGTGGGAAGCTTCAAAGGAGTAAATAAGGGGCGGCATAATTTCCACACACAAGGGAAACTGACCAAAACGAGAATTAAAGAGCTCGAATCTCAGATTAAAAACATTGGAAATAAGTTGTGACAACTTTACAACAGCCGGTTAGCAAACACGTGACTTGAAATTTCAGCAAAATGGGATATCCAGTAAGAAGGCAGAATGTGTCCTCTTTATTGATCTACTGATTGATTGGTCGATCGATTGGAGAGAAACATGGCATGCTGCTGGCAAGACAATTGGAACAAAAAGATGCTAGCTTTTTTATCCCAGCGAGTAATAAAGATGTGGGGGGGTTAAGATAATGTGAAAATCGAAATAAATTGAATCAGATCATCCATCCTTCCATCCATCCATCATCAACCGCTTATCCAAAGTCAGGTCACGGGGAACTGGAGCCTATCTCAGTGCTCATTGGTCAGAGAAACACCCTGGACAGGTCACCAGTCGATCAAAAGACAGAGCAATTACGGGAACAGTGTCTTGCTCAAGGACACTTTGACAAGCTTCTCTGCCTATGCGGGGATCCGACTTGCAACCTTCTGATCACCAGATGACCATTCCACCCACTGAGCCATGCGGTCCCATCACCTGGACATGAATCCAAAGAACAGGACATTTTGACCTTCATCTGAACGTCTTCATCAACCCTGAAGTCAGGCCTGTGAGTTAATCAACCCCTGACAAGGGATGGAGATGTCAGCCAGAGCACTCACACACAGCCTCCAGGCAACTAATGCCCGCTGGATCAGAACATAGGTCTTCACAAACTCTACGAGAGTTTGTACAAGCGGTCGGCATCTGATGATGAAGGCAAATATCAGCTTTGTTCAACACGAGATCTTCCTACAGTGTCCCGAGCCCAAGTGGAGGCCAATAGATCAACAGGCTCAGAGGGCTTTCCATCCCAACGTTAGATGGTAGCACCTACTCCGACTAATGTTTATACAGAAGTAAGTCAAGCCAAGTTTGGGGCCACGGTAGCTGAGAGGTTGAGAGCACATTTCTAACTCAGATGTCATGAGTTCGATCCCACCGCGAGGCACCAGGAAAAGGTCATCCGGCCTTAATCCCCCATGGTCGCTAAATGTGGGGCATACGTTGTAAAGCGCTCAGAGTGGTCGCTAGACTAGGAAAGCGCTACATCAAAATGAGTCCATTTACATATTCGTAGCTCTTTTAAAAAGACACCGACGTGCTGATTCACGAAGGTCTAAGAACGAACTCATCCATTAGCTAAGATTAGCCGAGTCGCGGATTCATCTCGATATATCGAATGAGGCAACGCCTACCTGAACAGCTGCCGTCTCCTCGGGGTCTCGACATGGAGACTGCCCTCTTCCACTGTCCTGTAGAGCACACGCACTTTAACATCTTGATCTAAATTCAATGGAGTTGAACAGACACGTGGAGAATTGAGTTTCAGTGAGGGTACCTGGACTCTGCGCGGATGCACGGCGACTGCAACCGTGTGGTGTTAAAAACAAGTGTCGTTCTGTCACTTTGTCTTTGTCTCTGCTTCTCCTGTTTCAGTCAGCATCCTTCCTCACTCTCTTCCATTGACTTACTCTTTCTCGCCTGTAGGGGGTGCTGCAGGTGCTGAAAGGACAGATTAAAGTAAAGACAGTTCAACAGCTCAAGCCAATTCTCATGAATTCCTGTGCCCATTTGCCAACTATTAAAATATACTCCCCAAATCTGCTCCACCCTAGATACATACCTGATCCCACTCCTCATCAGTTCTGCAGGTACCTGGCCAGCTCCCCTCACCTACTACTCATTCCCTAACTAGCCACTTACTGGTTTTACTGGTCCAGTTCCACTCCTTATTGCCAGATTGTTAAGATGCCATGTGCTTCACGTCTTGCTCTCTGGCCTCTTTTCTTTTCATCTACTTATTTACGACCTGTTACCTGCCTGTTTTGAACCCTGACTGTTTATTGGAATTTTGATTCTTGTCAGATGTTGGCCTGGAGCGCCTCTTCTGAGTATCACCACCACACTCCCCATGTGTCCAGTTCACGGGACATGCAAGCTCCCCCATGGTTGACGTATTGATTTGCAATAATCAATAAAAGGTGTGAGGTAAAGACCATAAAGGGTGAAAAGAGGCGCAGGGACGGGTAGCGTTGGAGGTTAAAAGGGGCCAGGGGCAGGTCTGGTTACCATCAGTGTAGCGTGAGAGGCTGACTGATGGGAGAACAATTGATCAGGTCTGAGGAGACACGTCAGACTTGGGCAGGCAAGAGCAGATCATGAGAACCGTTCTCTGGAAATGGGGTCATGCAGGTGTCGAGACTCACCATCTCATTTCCTGCCACACAGCAAGACAGAACCTCACACGCAGTGACTCAGAGCTGCTGGGATGAAAGTGGGCCTACAGGGAGCATGAGGAGGGACACAGAGAGGGGTGAGAGTAGGAGATACTGGGAGAGGGTAACGGGATACCGAGAGGACCTTAGGGCCAGGGGGCTCAGTGGGTAGAGTGGTCGTCTGGCAAATAGAAGCTTGCAAGTTTGATCCCAGCATCTGCAGGAAAGAGTGTTGAAGTCTCCTTGAGCAAGACACTGTTCCCCCTACTGTTCTGCTCTGTGATGGACTGATGTCCATACCAGGGTGTTTCTCTGCCTTTTGCCCAATGACCGCTGAGATAGGCCCCAGTTCTACGGGAACGTGACATCAGATAAGGTTGACAATGGATGGATGGATGATTATTAGGGCCAGTAAATCAGATTAATATTGTTATTTATATTAACAATAAACTCATTTATAGAGACGGTGCATATTAATAAGCATATCGAATGTAAATATGCCATATTTAGTCACTGGGCAAATTTTCCCCTTCTCTCAACAGAACCACCAATCTTTCTTTCAATTCTGGTTTCGACTGCCCCACCGCCAGAGCTATACCGACTCTAAAAATCCTTTCATAGAACATATCTTCACTACACTTTGGAGATGCATTTTATCAAGAATATTCATGACCGTGCCGGAATCTGAACCTCGCCATGGTTGCTTGCTTACGTATGCAAGTGTGTATGTGTGGCTGGCCTTTGTCCCACTGAAGCAGGTGGCACCAGTGACGTGGGTCCTTTTTCCACCAATACACACACACTTTCTTTCCCACTCCACCCGCTCTTTAATGAAAACTCCAGATTTGTGTTCCTGGAATTGTAAATTGCAGTGATGCCCCGAGAATAAATCTTTTTTAATTAGTAATTTGATTATTATTATTCATTGCCAAATAGTTTAGCCGTGAAATTTTGCAAAATAAATTAGCAATGACTCAAAACGTCCTTTGTTACTCATCTCCTGTTATACTAGTCAGTAAACACATGGTTGTTTTCCTTGGTTTGACCACTCATTCACTAAACTTAACCATTAGAAGTCCAGGCTCAAAATTAACCTTTGACCTATACCTAACCCTAGAATGGAGCCTCAAAGAGGTCCCAAC
>OMLC01103978.1:0-24108 GCA_900302585.1 Regalecus glesne | reverse complement strand
GTAGTAGTAGTAGTAGTATTAGTAGTAGTAGTAGTAGTAGCAGCAGCAGTAGTAGTAGTAGTAGCAGTAGCAGTAGCAGTAGAAGTAGTAGTAGTAGTAGTAGTAGTAGTAGTAGTGGGAGTAGTAGTAGTAGTAGTAGTAGTAGTAGTAGTAGCAGTAGTAGTAGTAGTAGTAGTAGTAGTAGTAGCAGCAGCAGCAGCAGTAGCAGTAGTAGTAGTAGTAGTAGTATTAGTAGCAGTAGTAGTAGTAGTAGCAGTAGTAGTAGTAGTAGTAGTAGTAGTAGTAGTAGTAGTAGCAGCAGCAGCAGCAGTAGTAGTAGTAGTAGTAGTAGTATTAGTAGCAGTAGTAGTAGTAGTAGTAGTAGTAGTAGTAGTAGTAGTAGTAGTAGTAGTAGTAGTAGTAGTAGCAGCAGCAGCAGTAGTAGCAGTAGTAGTAGTAGTAGCAGCAGTAGTAGCAGTAGTAGTAGTAGTAGTAGTAGTAGTAGTAGTAGTAGTAGTAGTAGTAGTAGTAGTAGTAGTAGTAGTAGTAGTAGTAGTAGTAGTAGTAGTAGCAGAGCTTTTAGTGTGGTAGTAGTACATCTTTTTACTCCTGCTTGTTATAAAGGTTTTTGCAAGTAAACACAGAACAAGGCTGGACACACTGGGACTGAAATATCAGCCGTAAAAGAAGCTAAGGGACCGGCTGGAGGGACCTTGTGGTCTCCAGTACAGCGTACTGGGTTGTTGATCTCCAAATGCATCACAGCCTTGGAGGCCTGGTGGACGTCAGCATTAACAACATATTCAGGGAGTGTGTGTATGCAGCTTGCAGGAAGTAGCGTGACACACAGGAGCACACCCACACGTACACAGTCTTACCTGTATATGAGCACATCATCTGTAGAACTGTTGTACTGGATCTGGTACATTCGGACCCCTGGGATGTGATTCTGCGGGGGCCACCTAATTGTAGCAGAACTGGAGGTCAGGTCCGAAACGCTGACACGCTGCTGGTCTGACCGGGCCTGCCCGCCACTCACATTGGACTTGATGGACGTGGGGATGTCTGAGGGACCCGGGTCGGGGTCTAGTTTGGGGTCAAAATGTGGCGAAGGGTTTACGACCAGTTCGACAGGGGCCGTGGCTTCCCCAGCTGCATTGGACGCGATACAGGTGAACTTTCCAGAATCCTGCATAGAGGAGAATAGAGGAGATCCAGTCTGGTCAAGTTTTTGTTGTATTGTTGAGAAATTTTGTCTGATTATGTCAATCAATCAATCACCTATCCATCTATGTGTCCGTCTCTCTGCCTACCTCTGTTCCTCAGTCCACACCACCACCTGACCAACTCATCCTTTACCCCCTACTCAATCCCTCCATCCTCCATTCCTCCACCTCTCTGTCTGAGTCTTTTCCTGTCCATCTCCTCCTCGTCATCCTCCTCTTCCTCTCTCTCTGTTCTGCCTCTTCATCCTCCCAAATTATCCTCCACCCATCACAAAGCCTTAGACGTAGCCTTAGTCCTCACTAACAGTTTTGAACAGACGTGCTGTTTACACCCACACACGCGGAGCAGACGCATATTAACTGTGTGACATTTAAAATGGCGTGTCAGTTTCCAGACCATCCGTGTTCGTCTAATTGGCTTAAACACATCCTGTTTGCAAAGCTGTTTTAATGACAGTACATCTCCTCTCTGGCAGAATTACCAATAACTGCAATGTTAGCTTGTTTTTTTCCTTCTCGCTGCTGTAAAAGACTTTCACGCTTATCTTGAGCAGACTGGCCCGGGGCACCACAGATAATGCATCAGACTTCTGAGTAGTAGAAAAAGGCTTCGTTATTCAAAGGTTTTGTGTGTCAGACCCACCAGATTCCCAACCGCAGAGATTTACCCCTACACTCACATTTCCAACCAATCATTTTCAAGCATATTATGAAGTACTGGGTTCAACAAGCTAGATGGAAATGAAAAAAATGAGAGAATATTCCTCCTAGTTACAAAAACACTGAAATGTTGGATTTACATAAAACATCATGTCGGGCGTATAAACTTCTTATCCCGTTGAATCAATTCACCTTTTTAGTGATTCCTTTACCTGGATTATTTAGCATGCATCAAGACAATATGTCAGCTGAGTACATGCGGAATAACATCGGCCACACTCAAAGACTGTCTACCTCGACTACTCTCAGCCTCTCCCACCAGGGGGCACCACAGCAGATCATCATCTCCATCTCTTCCTGTCCTCTACATCTTCCTCTGTCTCACCAGCCACCTGCATGTCCTCCCTCACCACATCATAAACCTCCTCTTTGGTCTTCCTCTTCTCCTCTAGCCTGGCAGCTCCATATTCAGCATCCTTCTCCCAGTATACCAGCATCCTTCTCCCAGTATACCAGCATCCTTCTCCCAGTATACCAGCATCCTTCTCCCAGTATACCAGCATCTCTCCTCCACACATGTCCAGACCATCTCAGTCTGGTCTCTCTTTGTCTCCAAACCCTCCACCCTGAGCTGTTCCTCTGATATACTGGTTCCTGATCTGGTCCTTCTCCATCACTCCCAATGTAAATCTCAGCATCTTCAACTTTGCCTCCTCTTCGTCAGGAAGTGTATATAATCTACTGACATGTGGTGGCTTGTGTATTACTCTTTGACTTCCACACCTGCCTGTAATATGTCTTCTGCTAACACCACCACACAGTCTTACACTTCTTGTCCTTTCATGAGTGTATAGCAGCTGTTCAGGGTTGTATAATTCTCCATGTTCAAAACCAGTGGGGATTTTTCTGTGGGCAGCATTGTGATTAATATGTCATTGCTGTGTTACCTTGGAGGCGATTTGCTAGTTTAGCAGAACCCTCAAACATTCCGTGTCAAGGATGTTTATGAGGCGACATAGCTCAGTGGGTAAAGTGACCATCTGGCAATCGGAAGGTTGCAGGTTTGATCCCTGGTCCTGCAGAAGGCATGTCGAGGTCTCCTTGGGGAAGACACTGATCCTTTAACTGCTTCCCAAGCACCACAAGCCGGCTACTCACTACTCCTGTAAAGTAGGATGGGTTGAATGCAGATAGAAAATTCCACCAGCCTGTGTTGTGTGGCAATAAACCGGTAAAATACAATACATAAAATAGAATGTGTGTGGGAAAGAAATGTATGTATGCAGGTGTGAATAACTGGATTGATCATTTTGCATGTGATGGCTGATACAATAAATTATTTGTAGAAGTTTTAAGTATGTGCTTGTGCATACCTACCTGTTCAGTTTAGATCAGAAAGTCATATGCATATAATTACTGTGCAGATTGTAGACAGTTTTCTTACTCTTTTGCACATATGTGCCAAAACATGTGCATTTTGCTTAAGTTGATAAGAAATTTAGATCTGCCGTGAACCTGAAACTGATCGTTTGGAGATGGGAGCTCTTTTTTAATGATCACTCTCATGCCAGAGTTTGTGCCAACGTGACTGAGAAAAGCTGAACACCGTTTTAACTTGCTCTAACGGCTGGGGATAAACCTCTTCAGACGCCAAGTCAAACGAAGCTCCCGCCAGACACTAGATGGTGATAATGAGCTTTAGCCAGAGCCGTTTGTTCACCGGAACTAGTTGTCAAGGCGGAAGTACTGGAGGAGGCGGTTGTCATGGCTCCTCTGTGGTGAAGTCCCTCTCATTTCTTCATCTATTCTTAAAGCTGCATTTGATTTGTGAGTAGTTTTACAATCAAGCTGATTTCATTATTATTAATTTATTTTCTAACCCGATAAAATTGTTTTTCTCTGGTTATGAACGGGCTGTCTATTGGCTCTGGAGCTAGCTGTGAGTGTGTTAGCCTTCCGTGCTACACAGGCCCGTCCATGCCTTAGTGTTGTTGTATTGTGGGCTAACTATTTACAATCCCAACTATCGTCCTGACATAATCCATTCCTCTCAGCTCCGTGGAGTCAAAGCTCTGAGTTCTGTTTTTTCAATATCAAGCGCAGACCAGCTAAAATGTATTTGCCTTCCGTGGCTGTTTTATTACGGAATGGGTCTTCTATTTATAGGTTATGCTTGAATGCGTTATATCCCCGAGTGGTTGTCAATTCTCCGTCAAAATATTAAATCACTCAACGTTTTTCCCCCAACATCCCTTTGTCTTAGGTGTAATTTTGTTAAAGGTGTCTGTTTTCAGCTGCTCAATGCTCAGCATTTCCTTAGTTTCACTCCAGTAGAACCAAAAGTACGATACAAATGTACATAGAATAGAAAAACCTGAGTGAGATCTAACAACAGAACATCGAATGATGCTCTGTCCCTGCCGGGTCAGTTTGCACGGGGTGGGCATCTGAACAACCTTCCTACAGTCTAGAATAGACTGAGAAGGATTCTTTATTACACATGGCTGCCTATGTTCTCTGCACAATTGTGTTCAAACGCCTCCTATTTTCACCATTATGCAGTAAGTCCTTGGGTGTATATCCGAATACGTATGTGTTGTCATGCTATCTGAAGTACCTGTTGGAGCCATGAGACCAGAGTCACACTCCATGAAGGTGGAAAGCCACATGGCAAATAAACTAATTCTGAGTCTCTATCTTTTTGTCAAAGCTGATTCATATCCACTTTAATCGATTTATTGATCATGTAATTTTCACGTATATCCAATTTAACTTTGGTTTCATGGCTCTAGCAGGATCTTTACGTTAAAAATATCAGCTGTATTACAATAACTCCAGTAGACTTTTCAATCTGTTTTTGTTTCAGGTTGAAATTGCCGGAATAACAATGAGTACGCAGGTATGACATGGTGAACAATAAAAGAGATGCATACAGTTTGGGATCTGGAATGACACTGCGGGAAACCATATTCATAATCCAACATTCCATATTTTTGTCTCTGAAAGGAAAAATGAAATACTAAATCTAACTGTAACCTTGCATTCTTTCAGTATAGCATTCTGTTCAAGCAAGAACATGGTGAGTATTATGACACAGTTTCAACTTCATTTCAGTGCTTCATTGTTAGGGTAGTGAAAAGTAACATTGAATTTGTAGTTTTAAATTCGTCTTCCTCAACTTGCCTTTGTATCATTAAAAGTACATATGTATGATACTCTTCCATGTTGACCTGAGCCACCAGTTCGTGTAAAGCTGTTCTGATATGTTTTGCAGCACATGATGATGCTATCTGGACAGCAGCCTGGGGTAGAAGTGAATTGGATGGGACTGAGACGATTATCACTGGATCACTAGACGATATGGTCAAAGTCTGGAAATGGTGCTGGCCTTTTTTTCATTGTTTCTTTAGCTTGTCTGCATTTCAGTCTTTCATTTCATTTCACACTAAATCCAAAAGTATTTTCTCTGAACCTGAGCTGAGAAATAAATGAATATTTAGTTTTGGTTCCCAGTAGGATTCTGCCGTAGTTGCAGTCAGCCAGAAATGATTCAACATATTTTTAATTTTCATACAAATGTGTGGGGACTGTGGTAGCTCAGTGGTAGAATGAACACTTTGGGAACTGATGAGCCAGATGTTGTGAGTTCAAATCCACCATGGGGCATCAGGAAAGGCATCTGACCTTAATCTTAAGTTTGCGTCCACCCCCACAATGTGGGGACTGATGGTGACACAAATTAGTACAAAAATTATGTGTGTTACTATCTTAACAAATACTGATGAAAATTGCTGGTCTGAAAAGTGAACTAATAACTAAGTCCGAAACCATAACTGCAAACAAAAATGATCAGGAAATGTAGTTTTAGCTTCCAAAGATGTGTTTTAAAGCATGGTATAATTTGATCCCACAGAAAAAAATAATTGGCTAGTATTTGTTGCACATTTTTTCAGTGATATTGTCATGAATAGGATCTCTCCATGACAAATACTGTTGTTTGTTTTTAAATACATTGTTAATGAGAAACAAATGTTTTAACCACGCTGGTTAAATTAAGTTTTAATTCTCATACTGGACATTAGAGTCAGTGTTATGCTCACATGAGCAAAAAAAAGAACCCAACATTCTGAATGCAGGATCTCAAAGATTGTAATATCCAGAAAAAGAGTGTGAATTTCAGCATTTTTCTATTTAGTTATAACAAGCATGGATGCAAGAGAAGGCACCTGAGGGAAAAACTTACTCATATTGCAAAATCAAACAACTATCAATAGAAAATTAGCACAATGTGGAGTCTACATAATTTAGGACTATCTTGGGATTTTGGGCTGTACAAATTAAACTAGATGTGACCCAATCTCTAATTTGAGTTGATAAAGTTCCCAATTTTTCTCATTGTTTTATTTGTTGTCTCTTCTTCTCTGCCTTGTGCAACGTATTGTGTCTGAAACATTGTCATTAGACTGGTTTGTTCCACTGCAAATGACCTTTGTTTCAAACCCAAGCCATCTCCCTGTTCTCCTGCAGGTCAGATGAAAAGCTGGAGCTACAGTGGACCCTGGAAGGTCACCAGTTGGGTGTGGTTTCTGTAGACATCAGTCACAATGGGGCCATTGCTGCCTCAAGCTCCCTTGACGCACACATACGGCTCTGGGACCTGGAGACGGGCAAACAGATCAAATCCATGGATGCAGGACCAGGTGAGACCTGGTGTTTGTGGATTTTACAAAGCATTCATTGGGCTATAAAATAAGAGGTGATGATTCATATCTGACCCAAAGAATAAATGAGTGTAAAGTGAGACTTTTCTTCATAATCAAGATGGCTGTGACTGCTGTGTTGGACGGTTTTGTTTTTAAAAGACAATTGATCAATGGATGAAATAGCAGGAATACCTATGGTGCTATTGTTTGGTCAGCTGCAACAGGCTCTCAAAGGGCTTTAGAATTGAGCCGAGGTTGCTTGGTAGATAGAGCATTGCACCTAGAGGTCAAGTGTTGTGGGTTCATATCCTTCCGCCGTGGCTTGGTAGATATGAGCCATTCACTATCAAGTGCTTTGAGTGGTCGTTAGACTAAAAAAAGCACCATTTAAGAACAAGTCCATTTTCCATTTTCTTTACAATCAATGCTTCACACACACACACACACACTGATGGCTGTGTCAACAATGTAAGGTAACAACAAGCTCTATGGGGGCAGTTGTCTCAGTCAGGGACATCACGGCACTCACTGGAAGGAGCTGAGGGTTGAACAGACAACACCCCGTTTACTGGACAACCTGCACTATCTCCTGCCACCCCTCACAGAGACGTTTTCTTTATTTTGAGCAACCGTTCAGCCTTTTGAGGCTGAGAAAAAGACTAGGAAGTCACATGAGGCCACTATTGGTTTCATGTATGTAGTATTATCTCAACTTGGACCAGCCAAAGAGTTGGATCACAGCAGCAGTATTGGGCTGTCAGGATACTCTACTGGTTGCTAGACACTGGTAAGCTGGTGGAAGTTACACAACCTTTACCTTCCATTGGTAAATATGTTTCAGCACCTCTGGATTTGTTTCTGTGTCATGTTCCAACTGGTAGTTAAAACAAACAACAATGAACTGAGGCAGATAATGACCTTCCTGTCTTGGCAAAAAGTTCTGCATAAGAACTATTGACGATACCACATCTTTTGTAATGTTGGAGATTTACAGTCACGTCATGTTGAAGGATGAAGAGAGGTCCGTTTTACATCTCACCATTTGTCCTCACATTGCGGGGGTGGACATGGACTTAGGTGGACCTTGGGGAATACCAGGTTAATGCATGAAGGAGGTGAAAATGGGTCCAACTGATATGTGTGTTGTTGACGTGGAAAAAAAAGATTTTTCAGATAAAGAGGTCTGGTTCTGATGTGTTGATGTTATTGTCCTTTATCCCGTTTTTACCTATCTGAAGCTTTTTGTGTTCTCATTTTAGTGGATGCATGGACGGTTGCCTTCTCCCCAGACTCCCAATACATTGCCACAGGAAGTCATCTTGGCAAGGTCAACATCTTTGGAGTGGAAAGTGGGAAGAAGGAATCCTCACTGGATACGAGAGGGAAATTCATCCTCAGTATTGCTTACGTAAGGAAACATCAGCATGTTTTGTAAGGCTAGATGGTGGATCATCTCTGTACTGTCTACAAAAAGAAACCAGAATATCCATCCATCCATCCATCATCGTCCGCTTATCCAAAATCAGTTCGGCGGGGAACTGGAGCCTATCTCAGTCCTCATTGGCCGAAAGGCAGGGACACACCCTGTGTAGGTCGCCAGTCTATTACAGGGCAGAGCAGTTAGGGGAACACTGTCTTGCTCAAGGGAAACCAGAATAATCTTGTTTAAAATCTATTCTTTTATTTTACCTTGCAGAGTCCAGATGGAAAGTATCTAGCCAGTGGAGCTATTGACGGGATCATAAACATCTTTGATATTGCCACAGGGAAGCTTCTCCATACACTTGAAGGTACATTCAAAAATGTATTGTTTGAATTGGAATCACTTATGATCAGCAGGGAGGGTCTGTGAACTCTCCTGGTTCCCTGGATTTCCTCTCAGTACTAGGACGTTGATGTCAGCTGAATGTATTGGTATTAGTGTGGGTGTGGAGTGTGACATCACATCCCGTGTACTGATAAATATGTGTATGGATGTGGATGTGCTGCAGATCAGTGTTAGGATGAGACCAAACGTAGGACTCATTGGGTGAAGGCAGAATGGCAGAATGGCTTTTTATGAAACCTGTTTCTGTGTGTGGGTGTGTGTGTGTGTCCTGTAATCCTTCCAGTCCTCCCTGAAAACGAATACGTGGAATATTCAAGTCACAAAGCATTATTTAGGATATAGGATAATATTCAATTAATGTATAATTGCTTCAAAATGAGTAAAAATTGGCTGTTCAGTGTTACAATGCAGGAAAAAGGAGGACATGTGTGTTTACCTGCTGGTTTTCATGCAGGAAGGGAGTTCTGAGTGACTGTTTCTCTCTCTCTCTCTACTCAGGTCATGCTATGCCAATCAGATCTCTCACCTTCTCCCCTGACTCCCAGCTCCTGGTCACAGCTTCAGATGACGGCTACATAAAGATTTATGATGTGTGAGTCTAATTCAGCCAGGTCACCCTTGCCAGTATCCAGAGAGAACATGCGGGGGGGGTTTACTCCATGGACGTGGTTCTAATTGTTTTTCTCTTGCAGGCAGCATGCTAACCTGGCGGGCACGCTGAGTGGTCATGCCTCCTGGGTTCTGAATGTGGCCTTCTCCCCTGACCACACCCACTTTGTGTCCAGGTAAAATTAAATGCTCAGAGATGGGGGGGGTTCTGATCCTAGTTTACTCTCCCTGAAGACGTTTGTGTGTGAGTGTGTTTGTGTGTCCAACAACACTTTAAAGAGGGCTTTTCTCAGACAGTGCTCAGGTAAATGTGGCAGTCTCATCCAACCAGTAAATTAATAACTAGCCTGAGATGAGAAGGCAGAAATGAAGGGTCAAAAGAGGATGTGCATTGTCACGGTGACGATGTTTATTTCAAAAGGGGAATTTTCGTCACTGGAAAATGTTTCTTTAAGACGGGGAGTATTTGGAGACATTAATAAATATCTCCCTTCTGCTCTGACTTCCTCAGCTCATCAGACAAGAGTGTGAAGGTTTGGGATGCCAGTACCAGAGCCTGCATCAACACCTTCTTCGACCACCAGGACCAGGTGAGTCTGTCCGCATGTGTTTCTCCTAAAGTAAAAAAGAGAATCTTTCTCCTCACTGGTGTGGTAGGGAAACAAAATGGCTCTTGTCCTGCTACGGTCCCCATGACCCATCTGAGATGTTTTTACCATGGTCATAGGAACAAATCACACCATAGCCAGACAGTTTGGAGCAGTTAAGACTCGCATCGTTTCATGTGTCATTATTTTTTTAATTCAGAAGATGTTTCATCTTAATGAAGAGGAATGCAAAGCCAAAGAGAGCCACAGGCACAAACTACACTAATAGAACATTTCAGCCTTTCTTCTGCTTGTGTGCCATAGAGTTTGCCATAGAGGGCTCAGGATAAGCTCAGGTGGTTGCTGTTGTGCCGAGATAACCACGTCAGTGTAGTCGGTATCGTTATGACCTGAGCACCCTGAGACTGTCATCTGCCTTTAATGCAGGAAAACATAGGTGGAAGTCCAGAAGTAGTGCAAATGAAGACTTCTATTCAGTAATAATGAACATTTATTTAAAAATCCTAGATTGTTATTAATGGTGACCTGTCCAGTGTGTTTCCCCACCTTTCATCCAATAAGCACTGGGAGAGGCTCCAGCATGTTGCCTCGACCCGGCTTCAGATAAGTGGTTGATGATGGATGTTTTACATTTCTAAAAATCCAGGATTTAGTCAGTAGTTCTTTATTTAACAGAGGAGTTTTGACACTTTGTTTTTGCAGTGAAAGTGAGAAGAAAGGGATCAAAAGTTCTTTGAAGGATGAGAGGTCTGTTTTATGTATCACGATTAGTCCACACACTGTTGGGGTGGACATGGATTTAAATGGAGTTTAAGGGGTTTGGGATGGATGACCTTCCTGATGCCCCGCTGTGGGTTCAAACCTGCAACCTCATCAGTACCTGAACCACACGCTCCACCACAGAGCTACCCAAGCCATCTTTCTATATCTTTCAAGTATTTGTACTGAATCAACAATTATTTAGAATTTGATTCTCTTCTTAGTCCCACAAGGGGAAATATGGAGTGAGCTGACACCGTATGGTATTCAGGGAGAAGTTAGGGGTTCAGTGTCTTGCTCAAGAACACCTCAACATGCTTCCTGCAGGACCGCAGATTGAACTTTTAACCTTCCAATTGCTAGATGACTGCTCTATCCACTGAGCTATGCCGCCTCAATGACAAAAATGGATCAGACAGAATAGATAGATGTGATGGCACATCAGTTTTAGTCATTTTCTATCAGCTTTTGAGTCAGGTTTATGTCCACAGAACTGAAAAGCTTGTTGCACTCTGAGAATCTATTGTGCAGACACATTGTTCGATGACTCGGTTTCTCTATCGGTGATTAAAAATGTTGCCTCAGTACAAGATGTCTTGTAGAATTGAGTGGATGAAGCTATTGGAGGTTACCTTCCATCCATCCATTGATAACCGCTTGTCCGAGGTCGGGTCGCAGGGGAACTGGAGCCTATCTCAGTTCTCATTGGGCAAAGGGTAGGGATACCCTCTTGATGGATTGCCAGTCCAACACAGGGCAGAGCAATTAGAGGAACCCTGTCTTGCTCAGGGACACCTCAACACACTTCTCTGCGGGTGCGAGGCTCGAACCTCCAACCTTCCGCTTGCTAGACAACCGCTCTACTCACTGAGCCATGCCTCCCATTGGCAGTACCCTCCAGTTTTTTTGTTTTTTTTCAAATTTAGTCATTTTGCCGGAGTTGACCAGCACCACATTTCCATTTCATCCCCATTTTATTTTCTCTCTGTATCCAGGTGTGGAGTGTCAAATACAACAGCACCGGCTCTAAAATCATCTCTGCCGGAGATGACCGGGCCATTCACATCTATGACTGTCCCATGTGAAGGAGAATGGCTAGTCACCGTGGATGCTTACTACATGGGTACAGATAAACTGGTGGTTGGTTGGATGGGTGGCACATTGTAAATTTTATTTGGTGTTGGCCAGTAGTGGTCAAATAAAGTGGGTTTTCTTTTGTATTTTTGCTTCCGTGGTGTATTCTGTGTTTTTGTGCAATGTCTTATTTGCCAAATTCTAATGGATTCATTTATGAATCAATGCAAGTGTGCACCTTGGATGCTGATGTGATTATAGATGGTTGTCTGCTGGAACATCATGCTCCTGCATACACTGGAGGGCTGCACATTGTCTACAAAACCACATCACACCACAACAGATAATGAAGTCTGGAAACGGAGGCAGCAAAAATTAAAGACCAAAATAGGGCAAGGTACCTTCATCACATATGACATGTTTATTAGTTCAGTGTTCTTTTGTCTTTCTTCCTGTGTTGTGCCTCTGTGTGTGTGGTATGTCTGTATGTTGTGTGTGAGCACACGTGTTATCTTGTGTATATTGTCTGAGTGTATGTTGTATTGTGTCGGTGTCCATATATGTCTGAGTGTATGTTGTCATCTCCTTTGTCCTCACTACTGTTTAGTTAGTTGCTGATGTCACAATCCGACTCCCCACCCTATGAAATCAGCCAGTATTGGTTCTGTGTGTTGCTGCAAGGACACCGTGTATGCATGTGTTTGTGTCTTTTGAGCCAGTTACTCAGAAAACTCTACTCTCTGATGCTTCACAAAGATGTCTGTCTGTGTTTATAGATGCTTTTTGCAATCCTAAGAAAAACCGAGAGCAACCTTACATACATACCTTTGATAGCTGATATGCTAACAGCAGACAGCTGTTAAATAGATTCTACTTCTCCAGACTGACCAGAGTACAACATGTTTTTATCCTTCTGCCAAATTAAACCTTCTAAATATTCTTCTGTAGAATAGAATTTGTGGACGAACATCCCCTAAACTTAAAGAAACACCAACAGACAAGCTTACATTTGCTTAAAGGTATATCGGCAGCAGTCGTCTTAATTATAATAATGTTTTTCCCTTTATCAGTCCCACAATTCTCTACATTTAATACATCCTATTGCATAGGAGCAGTGTTGACAGTGAAATCTCAGCACGGTTTAGTGTTTGGGACATAGCAACATAAATCTTATTTCGGTGTAATAACGTCAGTACTGGACCCAGTTTAAGGACTTTGATTACATGGGTGTAGTCAGAATCAGAACCTGGTCATTTTTCTAGGTCATGTCAGGACGTTTGTTTTCACTCCATATGGGAGTGGGTGGAGTTTCATCTTGTGCGCCCCCAGTAGACAGGCTGAGTGTTAAAGACCTGCAGGGGCTCCTCTGAATGTGGGGACACCGGACAGAAACAGCAGTTTGTCGTTTTTTTTAAGGCCAGCTTTTAGCAAACTTACATAATTGTAGAAAATAAACTACACAATTCTGAGACAATAACACCAGTCAGTTAAAAAAAACTCAGTCCAATTTAACTCCCGAGTCGTGTGTATGCTCTGGTTGTAAAGGGAGCCTTTTGGCAGGTGTGGTAGCTTAGTGATAGATTGCACGCTCGCGGAACTGATGAGCCAGAGGGTGCAGGTCCAAACCCGTCATGGGGCATCAGGAAGGGCATCCGGCCTTAATTACATTAATCCCCCAAACATGTAACAATGGGCCTTTCTCTTGGTATGCTCCAGTTGTAATTGTGGGAATTTCAGCCGAGGTCATGGCATCAGGTGTAATCCCTACAGAACTATAGCTGTGGGTGTGTGCTTTATTTTGTGGTTCTGACAGAACTTGATGTGATAATCCAGTCTCAGACTGGTTGGTTGAGAGCGTCACATTGGTTATCTGTAATAGGGCCGGTGTCTTAAACATACAGTGTTCTAAAGTGTTTTATTGAGCATTCTTGACAGAAGGTGAACAACATCACACTATTACAGCATATTTAACAACAGTTTAACACCAAATATAAATCAGAAACGGACTGAGGAAAACCCAATAAAATGGCTTCCTCCATAAGCAGGTCCAATAATAAGCTTCACGGTAAATAAACACATCCAATCTCAACTTGGAACATTCTGTTGGAAAATGTTCCAAAGGAAAAACACCCAACCGTTAGACGAGATGCCACATAAAACGATGAGTTCTCAGAGACGTCTGTGTGGGCTCGAAGAAGGTTGTGGGATTGTAACATGGCTGCTTCTATGAAAAAGTCAATCTCCAACTGTCGGCATCATGTGAATATAAAGCATCTCATAACTCTCTACTGTCAAAACATGTACTGTTAAAATTGAAACAACACCACGACGCCCATTACCCCAACCCAGCAAAGCCTCCTGGCAGTGACTATAAACCAGGAGCAGTTCTAAAAGGTTCAAGGTGAAATGAGGATTGAAAGGCACCCAGTGGTCCAGTCTGCTGGTGTGGAGCCCAGCTTGGGTTTGGAGTCCTGCTCCACTCTCAGCAGACTTTTAACTGTCACAACAAAGTAAACAAAACAACACGTGTCCAAATGGGATATTGGACCTCTTTAGATCCGTAGAATTTGATTTATGGCCAATTGTGTGCAATCTTTTTGGGATGCAAAAGGCAAAAAGACACTTGAGTAAAACCAATTCTGTGAGATGCATGACAATTTAGACCAAAACAAAAGCATTTTTCCACCACCACACGTACAGCACACCACGCAGCACAGCTAACCCAGCCATACACACGCATGTCCTTCTGTTCCTCTTCTGTCAAATGCCACCCTGCTTCTCTTTTTGCAAATCAATGAAAAACTACAGAAACAAACTTATGGCTCTGACAAATGTTCACTTATTTCCCATGTAAAATTCTAGCCTCATTGAATACTGCCAAGTAACACGTTTCCAAAATACAGCTAACGGGCAGGGTACGCACAACACTTAGACGGAGTCCAGCCCTGAAGTTCATATTCGTAGACATGTCGAATGGACCAATGAGGTGAGACGGAAGTAACATGAGAGGATGAAAATTCCTCATAATGAAATTTTCTCGACAAACTCCTCAACCATGATGGTCTTCAGGTTAGCCAGCTCCGGTCCTTTCTCTCAAGATGTGGCTTCAAGAATCAAGGCCTTTGTCATGAATTGTGTCTGGACTATGCCATCTTAAATTCCTATGTTAGGAACTCCCTCACCCCAAGTGAGGGAGTTCAAGTATCTGGGGGTCTTGATCTCAAGTGAGGGGAGAATGGAGCACGAGTTGGACCGGAGAATCGGAGCTGCTGGAGCGGTATTGAACTCACTATACTAAACGATAGTGATGAAAAGAGCTAACCCAGAGGGCAAAGCTCTTGATCCACCTGTCAGACTTTATTCCTACTCTCAGCTATGGCCATAAAGGCTGGGTCGTGACCCAAAGAACCAGATTGTGGATACCAGCAGCTGAAATGGGTTTTCTCTGGAGGGTGTCTAGCGTCTCCCTTAGAAACAGGGTGAGAAGTTCAATCATCATGAGGTACTCAAGAGTAGAGCCTCTGCCCCTTCAAGTAGAAAGGAGTCAGTTGGGGTTGTTCAGCATCTTGTAAGGATGCCACCTGGTCCCCTCCCTAGTGAGATGTTCAAGGCATGGCCTCCGTGAACTTGTTCTTTCAGTCCAGGCTCCATTCTCCCCTCACTTGACAACAAGACCCTGAGATACTTGAATTCTGAAAGGACTCATCCCCTAAAAATAATAATCCTGCCACTATTTATTTCAAGAGTGTATTCTACTGCATTTCCTCCCTTGCTGGAACACTGGTGAATTTAGAAGAAACAATGGGAATGGGAAATACACAATAAGCGTTTCTGAGTCTGTCTTCAAAATCATCTATAGAAACAGATTCTAGCGGGGGAAATCATTTAATACAGTAAAAAATGATGATAGACTCCAGTCTGTGGGAAAAGTAATGTTCTCATCCAAAGACTCAAACTACCAGACATCTTAATATCTACCATAGCTGGATATAATATTAGGTTGACCTCATACTAATGAAGACGTCACCTTTTTTACATCTCATATTTGACAATACTCACCAGTCACAAAAAATCTCAATATCTCTTCCAATTCTCAACCAAACCCACAGACAAATGATCAGCCTGTGATTCTGGCCCAAGTTAAAAGCCACCTTCATGCACTGAGCATCCAGTTAGCAAGAGGAAAATAGGTCAACAGTCTTCTTGGTCTGTCCCTGATCCGGTCAAGGTCTGTTCTGAGACTGTTCTTGATAGACAGCAGTTCCCCTCACCAGTGTCTGGTTTCTACCAGTTCAGCTCGCAGGCTTAGCCTCTTCAGGGTTTCATACCCAACCACGATGAGCACAGAGGTGGGTGTGGAAGAGATTATGCGGGCCGACAGCCCCTTGGTCATCCCCCAGACCCCTTCCTCTGCCAGGAGCTGCTTGAATGTCTCCATGACGGAGGATCTGCCCTCCACCTACAACAGACAGAGACAGGGTGAGGGTCTTCCTGCTCAGACTATAGAATGACAGAAGCTGCTGTTTTCTCTGTGGTGGAATGAAACAAAGAGTAGAAGAAACTTAGACATCAGAGGATTAATGGACTCGTACCAGGAAATCATCTTCGAGGACAATTTCCATGATTATGTCTGATGTCCGTGTTAGACGTTGCTAACAAAAGATCAAGTCTCAACAGTCCCTGAGAGGCCTGAGACTGAGCAAACTGCCCAGACACCACACAAAGAGGTCAAATATGAATAGAAATATAACGTGTCAGCTAAACATTGTTAAAAAGGGTCCATTTAAGGGAGTTTTCATCGTACATGCAAAAGCATTGTGCAATAAAATGTGTTCTCTGCATTTAACCCATTCTATGATATAGGGGCAGTGAGCAGCCGCAGCTCCCAGGGAGCATTTAGGGGTTCAGTGTCTTGCTCAGGGACACGTTGTCACTTTCTGCAGAGGTCAGGGATCTTTGTGCCAAACCTGACAACTCAATGACCACACTGCCTCCTAAGCTATGCCACCCCGCTTTTAACAGCCTGACTTAACATTTTTCTAGACTGTCAATAATTCTTGCATAACAATTTCATCATTTGATAGTTTTACAGGACGACTTGGGTCACGACTTGGGTCACGACTTGGGTCACGACTTGGGTCACGACTTGGGTCACGACTTGGGTCACGACTTGGGTCACGACTTGGGTCACGACTTGGGTCACGACTTGGGTCACTCAGGACTATTCCTTCAGCCAAGCTCCCATCCAATGAAAAGTTTTCAAGCCGTAAATCGTTTTTGACTTTTTACCTGAACTCTGGCTCGAACCACATCCATGGGGTTGGTGATAGTGGAAGCTGTGGCCGCTGCCATTGGTCCAGCAAACGCCTGCAGAATGAGGTGAGGACACTCAGTGGGTGCGAGTCTGGAAAGCCGCTCTGAGAGGAAACCACACAAACACAGTGTTATACTAGGACATGTAATGTCTAATATCATATATAGGACATTGTTGCATTAAAGCCAATCCAAATCCCTTTACTTGCTCCATCATAGGATATATTTTCAATTCGAGGAATGCTAACAGACACATTGGCAGCGGCTGAGCTGTGCTCATAGGAATCCATGGAGGATGTTTATCTAATGCTATTTTGAAAGGAGGTAGAGGGGAGGCATCACATGAAACCTCTGAGCAGATCTAGAGTCATTCCTCAAAAGTTAAGAGAATTACAGCCTAAATCATTTGAACGCTCGACTCTTCCCCTCTGCTGACTGGTCAGCCAGTCTAACTGTTCAGTTTACATAGTCCGGGTTGGTTTTGTAGACAGTGTTGATTTTAAAGGTTTTCTTGTTCAATATTGTGCTTTAAAACCATTTTCCTTTACAGGTAATCCAATTAAGGCTAAAAGAGAAAACACAAATGTCAAATATGCATCTTTTCATTTTACTAAAAGAATTCTAGTTACCTGCATAAAAATGATAAAAAGGCCACCAGAGTGCACTGTTTGGGATGTAGGTCAGAAGCGATGCCACATAGCCCCTGTAAAATCCCCGAAAACCATCAGCGGCGAATATCTGTACCACGATATCACGGGTTTGTCCAAAAGTTGGCCTGCGTTTGGAGGCTGCAACCATCATTTTAGGTTTGACCTTGAAGCGAGTCAGATGCTCCCCTTGACCCTGCATCATCAGTTGCTGAGAGACTATGTCTATGGGCACTGTGATGGTCTGTGCCACCAGCGATGCAGCACCTCCGGCCACCAGTGACTTCACCGTGTTACTGGGTGTGTAGTATGACACGTACTTCCGCACCAGCTCATAAGTAGTGATGTAAGCCTGTCCTGAAATCAGGGTGAAGGTGTTGACCATGAAGCCCCGGTAGAGACCCTGAACACCCTCCGTCTGCAGGATCTTACAAAGGGCATCAAAGGTGCCCGAGTAGAGAGCTTTGCCCTTCTGCACCTGCAGCCGGGTTCTGATGAGGCTGGCGGGGTAGACAGTGGCCCTGGTGGTCATGGTCATGAAGACCCCCAGGGAATAGAACTTCCTCTTGTCCAGATCCTCCCATTCGATGATCTGGATGACGCCTTTCTGCTGCATCCTGCTGCCTAGGCGGCTCTGCACTCCTAAAGGCTTCTCTGTGGGTTAAGAGCCCCTCCCACGGCCTTCATCTAAAATGAACACAATAGTTGATTATCAGTGACTTTTCTCCTTTGCCTTATGCATGTTGAGAATACACAAAACAGGACATCACACAGAAACATCAGCCATTGATTTTAAACTCCTGACGGAAACAGAAGACCACCTCGGCAACACTAAGAAGATTAACCAAAACAACCACACCATTGGATCACTTAAGTTAATTTTTCATTTAGACTAAATGATTTAAATACGTGTGTTGGCATCTTTATCATGGGGCCAAATTCAAAGACATGTGAAAAATGGTCATTACATTTCACACAAACAACAGAGATTAAACAATATTTCTCTTAAGGAGCGGGCTGGTGAACATGATTACTAGAAGATGGAGCACTGTTCAGTTACAACCGTCATATTTGCAGTTTGAAGCAAAGAAGGGAAACCCCATTCAAGTGTCCCCATGTTGAGACGTCTCCGATTCAGCTGAAATAACGATGCAGCCTCACCAACACCTCAAAGACCATGAAACGTTTTCAATTCGGTGTGTAAACGACGCTAGACTAAGGTCTTGTAAACGTTAATGTTTAATGGCTGCAACGTCCACTCGGTCAATAGAATAGTCAGATAGTCGTAACAAAGCCCAAACACGACGATCCCTTGGTGACCACAATAGGACGCATCGATTCAGCCAAAGGAAATGTGAACAAACCGACGACGTACAAACAAACCATCTAGTATGTTTTGTGTAGTCTGACATTGTGTCCTCTAGGAAGCCCCTGGGCACGGCATGCTAAACACGTGGTGTGACAGACATGTTCTCTAAACACTCATCCTGGGAGAAATGTCGGAATCTCACCGTTAAAGCCTCCACAAGCTTTCACGAAAAACAACACGGGGACGAAGATAAAGGAAGTAAACAGCGGCCTGGTCTACAGGGACAGTCCTGGAGCCAGAGGACGGCGAGCTTCCTGTCTTACGTCCCTGCGTCCATTCATACGAACACTGCCGGAGGTCAGAGGTCACGAACTTTATTCTAGAGGTGTGTCACTGCGGTTCCATTAACAACGTTTGAGCCCGCATCAAGACACTTCTATTAACAACGTTTCTACACGCTGGTAGTTCTGGGTATTATCCTTGCGTCAAATGAAAAAATAAGTCGTTCTCGCTGCCAGATGTCGTGTTGTTTGCGAACTGAAGCGTTTCCTGAAAGGAGCCGCCCCCTCTTTCTTCTTCTGGTTCTGCGCCTCCTCCTCTTACTACGTCTTCTTCTGCGCCTTCTTGTTCCCCTTCTATTTTCAAGAAGCTTTATTGAACGTTATGGAACTTCTGCAATGTCATAGTACAAAAATATTCAGTTCTGTCAGAACGGACTAGCATGGAAGCAACGTCCAACCTATAGATGTAGAATAAAGCTGGGGAATTAAAATAAAATAAAATAACATTTTAGAACAAAAACCGGGTGGGGGGTTGAAGGGCTGCCTGTGAATCCTATATCACAAGTTTCAGACTGCTCTTGATAGCTTTTAGAGGTAGGAAGTAATGAAACGGATCTCTGTGAAATAAATAGGATTTATATTTTAAGATCTCTCATCAGTCCCATGAGGGGAATGATGGGGGATCTTAGAATAAAAGTTATGTAGTGTTTTTCGGAATGTCTTATGTATAAAAGTGCCCATCCATGTGTCTATCAAGCTTATCCAAAGTCCAGTCATGGTGGAGCCTATCCCAACGCTCACCGGGTGAAAGGTGGGGGTATCATAGGAATAACAATGTTTCCTGAATGTAGTGTAGTCATAATTGTTCGTGCACATTCAAAACAATGTTTTCCTTTGTTAGCGAAGAAAAGTTTTCAAATCTAGGCAGTAGTCATTAATCCAACTATCCCCAAAAGGCACTGGCAGATTTTCATTCAGAGAGCAAGTGTTCTGTTGAAAGGCTCCCGGATAACTTTATTGTTATTCTAGGCATACAAGTAAAGTAACCCTCTGGTCCCAAGCCCAGAAGGATGAAGACGGTTGTGTCAGGAACGACATAAAACCTTAGGTCAATCAAATGTGCAGGTCATAAATCAGCAACAACTGGTGGCCATCAGGGTGCTGGTTGATATTGTACTAGTTTTGGGTGAAGGGGAAGGAGAGGAGGAAGACATGTCCAGAGACAGGGAGAGAGGTAGGAGGGTGGAGGTGAGAGTCAGAACTCTGAATGTGGGCACTATGACTGGTGATGGCAGAGAGCTGCTGATAATATGATGGAGAGAAGGAAGGTAGACATACTGTGTGTACATGAGACCAGGAGGAGGGAGTAAGACCAGGAGCCTCAGAGGTGGTTCAGACTCCTCTACCATGGAGCAGACAGGAGGAGACATGGGCTAGAGGTGATCCTGGAGGAGGAGTATGTCTAGAGAGTGTTGGAGGTGAAGAGGGTGTCAGACAGAGTGATGAGAATGAAGCTGGAGATGGAAGGTGTGGTGATGAAGGTTATTAGTACATATGCCCCACAAGCTGGTGTGAGACAGAAAAGAAAAAAGAATTCTGGAGTGAGTTGGATGTAGTGATGGAGAGTGTACCCAAGGAGGAGAGAGGGATGATTGGAGCAGACTTCAATGGACAAGTTGGTGAAGGGGACAGAGGTGATGAGGAGGTGATGGGCAGGTATGGTGTTCAGGAGAGGATTTTGGAGGGACAGATAGTGGTGGATTTTGCAAAAAGGGTGGAAATGGCTGTGGTGAATACATGTTTCAAGACGAGGGAGGAACACAGAGGGACATGTAAGAGTGGAGGAAGGTGCACACAAATAATAATAATAATGATTCCCTTATCAGTCCCACAAGGGTACATTTGGATTTATCTGCATTTATAACCCATCCTATTGTATAGGAGCAGTGAGCTGCCAACATATGAGGCTTGGGGAGCAGTTAGGGGTTAAGTGTCTTGCTCAAGGACACCTTGGCATGCTGTATGCAGGACCGGGGATCGATCCTTTCTTTTACCTTCTGATTGCCTGTCGACCGTTCTACCCACTGAGCTATGCCGCCCCATTTAATGTCTAACATCTACTCAACAGTGCAGCGGGATTTGAACCTGCGACCCCGGACTTCCAGGCATGTACGCTACCACCCGTGCCGCCATGGAATATATCTTGTGTAGAAGGTGTGATCTGAAAGGTGTTGGAGACTGCAAGGTTGTGACAAGGCAGGACGTAGCAAGGCAGCATGGTGGTGGTCTATAGGAGGACTGGAGATCAAGAAGAGGATGAGTGAAGGCAGACCTTTTTGTTCAATTCTATTTTGTTCTGTTCTATTCTGTGTCATTCTATTCTATATTGTTTGATTCTATTCTGTTCCATTCTATCATACCCCATTTGTTTTTATCCTTTTATATTCTATTTTGTTCTTTTGTGTTGAGTTTAATTCGGTTTTGTTCCTTTCCAGTCGGTTCCGTTCCACTCAGCCCGTCAGTCAGGTCATGGTTGTTTCTGTTTTGACATCAGCCTGACACATGGGAGGGAACAGTGGAACTCTGTACTGTGATTGGACTTTCCTGTGGGACAGTCTGTATTCTGATTGGTCCTTCTCCCGAGGAGGCGTTACGCTAGGAGAGTGGATCGTGTCAGTCTCAGAAGTCATCATGGCGTTCACATCCCCGGTCGAAGGTAAAACATGTCCTCCTCCTTCGGCTAGCCTCTTCACCTGTTTAGTTCAGCCTGTAAGCTGAACACAGCCTCTATAAGAATGTTTCCATTGGCTTAGACAATAATTGATATGGTGAGCCTGTCTGTGTCAGCCAGCAGCAAGGACGGCTAACGCTACCTCTGCCGTATCATGACAAGATAGTCAGCAGGGAAGATAAGGGAGCTAATGCTAACAGGTTACATGTACGTAGCAAGCCAACCGTCGCCTTCTTTCTACCAGACGAGAGGTCTCAAATGTGACACTGTTGTTATTAATTGGCAAGGCACCGCTAGTCTATGTCGTGTGTCCCGTCCTCCGTATCTGTACCAGACATTGGGGTTATAACGTTGATAGCTAGACAGCTGAAAATATGCATGTGATGATAAGGACTTCTGGTGTAATCAGGTCCCCCTCTGCTTAGCATGGCAAACCGCCTTACAGATGGAACCTCTTATTTCTATACTACCACCAACACAACGCTCACTGTGCTCCACGGTGCCACACATACTGTAAGAACTTTACCTGAAGCTACCTTATAACTCAGTAAAGTGAAGTGAGCTAGTTTACGAACTAGGTAAGAACAATTCAGTCAGGGTTTTTCAGTGAGGAGCAAGTCTTATGTACCACATTTAGTGCCCATGTTGTGGGGGTGGACACGGACTTAGATGGAGCTTGGGGGATTTAGGCCGGATGCCCCATGGTGGGTTCGAACCTGCAGCTTCTGGCTCATCATTTCATCACTCACCATCAACCTCTTTATTTTTGTGAAACAGACTAGTGATAGTAGTATTCTGACGTAAACTTTGCTGTCCTCTATAGAGCATCCATACAGACATTTGATTGACACAGTGAACGATGGAAGTCTCAAATTCTTCAACATGCAGAAGCTCAATGATCCAAGATATGGTGAGTTCCTGTCAGTTGACTTAATGTTTCCCTCGTTATCTGCATGGAATAACCTCCTCTATGTGTTATTAACTATTGTCCCTGGTGCCTGTTCCAATGTTTCCATCATTTTTCATGCAAATTGATACATAGTAAAGTGATTCAAAACTGTAAGGAGTTGGTCTTTTTATGCTCCTTTTCCATTTTGGTTGGCTTTTATTTTGGTTTTCCATAGGGTAAAAGGTGGGGATAGTACCTGGTACTTCTTTTGGTACCACTTTCATTGAGGCTCTAAGCGAGCTGAGCGGATGCTTTGAGTTGACTTGAAAACCCTGCAGACCACAAACTGGTCACGAGAAGTTGAACAGCTCTGTTTAGCACAAGGAGATACCAAAGTGAAGACTCCTGAAACCTGTACCATAGTTGAGAATTTGTCAATGTATTTTTTTTCAATTTCTTTCAGTGAATCTCTTTATTACAGGAATGTTGTTCTTCAGAAGTAGCCATGTCAAGTTGGTCTTATAGATTTTGTAAAAATGAAACACTTATGTGGGGCACTGGTAGAAATGGATTTTTAAAAAGTCAATACACTCGCAAGCAATCAGTTGGCATTCAATGTGAGGGGGTACCATCTGGAGTGTAAAATGAAATCCAAAAGAATAAATCGAGTTGAGTTGAGCTGATATCACACAGTGGAAAAGGGTTATTATTCTTCAGAAATGAAGGCATGTCTGTTGATGATCCACGTATATGTCAGTAGCCTTCATGCTGTATTACAGAAAGATGAGAATTAGACGCTGTCATTTTCTTTCAGTTATTATAGCTGCACTTCGATGATCTCTCTTGTTATTCATGTTGGCCGAATTGGTACTAGTTCGGCTGTTACTGCATTGATACTGGACTTTCTTTCAATACTCCATTCTTCAGGTTGGTTTCCTGAACTGCTGGGTCCCAGTATGCGTGATGTATGTGTAGACATGTGCACATGTAATAAAGCTTCAGCATTAATGCAAACACAGTAGATGTTAGCCAATCAAATTAATGATGTATGGGGTCATACATCAGATGAACTTTATTTTCTGGTTTGAAAGACCATCGCAGGAAACAGTGAATGAGCATTGGCTCAGAGTTGAGAGGCATCATTTACTGTGGGGAAAATTAAGTTCTTTTGATTCCTGTTTTTAGAAAAGCTGCCTTTGTCCATCCGTGTCTTATTGGAGGCGGCCATTCGTAAGTGTGATGGGTTTTACGTGAAGAAGGAGGATATCCAGAACATCCTGGACTGGCAGCAGCAGCAGAATCAGACTGAGGTACCATTCCCACCAGCACGAGTCCTCCTACAAGACTTCACGTGAGTGTTAAAGAATTAAACCATCATAGACTATAAACACTGAATTATCAGCCGAGGCCAGTAAATCTAATCTAATCCATTATCCTAATTCATACCTGCAAACTATTCACCTTTTATACTGTCAATCAGATCATTCATGTG
>OMLC01103977.1:0-13196 GCA_900302585.1 Regalecus glesne | reverse complement strand
ATCCCCTCTAGAACTTCAACAGGAAGGAGGAAGTGGTAGCATGTGTCTCCTCCAAGTCACATGACCACTAGCCCTCACTAGTCCACACATCATGGTCTGGTGGGGAAAGCACAGTGCTTGGCCGTCAGAGGAGAATGAAGCAGAGTACTTTCCCTTCACTTAACCAAGAGGCCTGGACGACCCAGAGGGGGACACTAGTGAACCCAGAATACTTTATCCAACCTAACCCTTATACCCATGTGAGGCTTAGCCAATTATGACCCACTAACTATGGACCTCTGGCTGTGGTTGGAAATGGCACAGCTGGGATTCAAACACCCGACTGCATGACGGAGAGATGTGCTGAAGAGCGCCTTAACCCCCTGAGCCACCAGAGGGCCCCTTTCTGAACACTTTTGATCAATTTTGATGGTGCTGTTTTGAAATGAAAATGTGGTCAATCAATACCTTCTTAAACAGCTCCAATTATGTAAACATGTTTAAAATCTAAGCTATCAGTAGCAGCCACAGCCCCCTTTCTGATTTCCTCTCTTTCGTTATGTTTGTCTCACTGGATGGGATCAGATCTTCATACAAAATTTAACATGAGACTGGAGAACCTGAATCCCCACAAAGCAGTGTTTTCAAATGATCATTCCATTTATTGAAGGGAAAAAGTCATTCAGCACCCGTATCAGTCGTGTGAACAAGTAATTGCCCCTCTGAACCTTGTAACCTGGTCGTGTCACCATTACCTGCAAGAACTCCAACCATACACTCCCTACAGTTGGAGATCCGTCTCCCAAGACACCGTGGAGAGATTTTACATAGAAATTATGTTTGCTCAGAATCATTTCAATGGCTTTGTAGGTTTGCACACACAGGGAATTTGATTTCTAGTTTCATGGCTCTCACCATGTACTTTACACAGCATAACATCACAAAAATCTTCAGATATGTACACAAGGATTCACTACATACAGGTGAGATAAGTAGTGATAAAGACCAAGGGAGCAAAGAAGGCATCAGAGATGCTGAAATAATGTATGCATGTTACTTACATACATGCCTGAGGCAGATGGACATGATAATGTATCAAGTCGATTTTGTTTATATAGCCTGATATCACAAATTTACTTCAGAGGGCTTTACAGCAACATAACATGCTGTCCTTAGACCCTTGCTTCAGATGGGGAAAACTCCCTTAAAAAAAAGATCTTTAACATTGAGAAAAAAATTAGGAAGAAACCTCCGGGAGAGCAACAGAGGTGGATCTCTCCCCCAAGATGGACATACGTGCAATGGATGTTGTGTATACAGAAAAGGCCAGTTTACAGAATGTAACACTGAAAAGAGGATAAGAGAACCATAATGCACCTATAAGACTGATAAAGAATAGGAACTTTGAGGGGGATACTGCAGTTCAGCGGTAGAGCACTCGTGTCAAGAAATGAGCCTGGCATTGTGGGTCTGATCCCATCGTAGGGGGGCTAGGAAGGGCATCTGGCCCTAATTCCCAAGGCTCCCTCACAACAGTATACGTGTAGTAGTGTACGATGTGCAGAACGGAATAGATCCAGCAGGGCTGGCAGTAATTAAGCCTGCATGTCTGCTCAATTGAATCCAATGATCAATTAAATTTGGTTAATTGGTTTGTTGAGTAACTAATGTGGCAGTTACTTAGGCTTTGGATAACTTTTTGTGCTTAAATAAATAAAATTAATTGTCATCCGCTTATCTGAAGTCATGTCGTGGGGTCACGCTGCAGCCTATCCCAGCACACATTAGCTAAACGACGGGAAAACACTCTGGACAGGTCACCTATAAAGTTATCATTTAGAAATGGAACTTTGTGTTTCCTCGATTCTCTTTTTCTCATATGAGATTTAGCATGAAAATCTAAAACAACTTTGACTAATAGGCAAAAATAAAGAAGATTGAGAAGGGGGAAAATACTCCCAAACTCAGCTCGAGTCAAATACACAAAAATGCCCAGTGAGAGATCCAGACAGCGGTAGCACTGAACAAGTGGTCTTATCAACTATTCCTCTCAAGTCTTACTAACTTTGATAAGAATATAAAAGAGCTCAACAACTCCTACTGGTTAACAATCTGTTCCACTGCAGCCTTCACACCTATAGATAAAATGCGAGTCAGGTTGTTTGGCAGAAAATATATAAACCCTTCAGGGCTGATCGTCAGCCTTCACCCATATTGAGTGTGAGGACTACATTTGATAGTTCTGTTTGTAAAAAACATACTTTTCACAAAACAAATGGTTGCATAGCTGGAGTTTTTAAAAGGGATAGCACATCATTAATATCAGGGTGAACTTACAGTCGGGACTCTTCCTGGAGAAACATAATCATGGACCTCATTAGATATTCTCCTCCAGACCTGATGGTGCCCAGAAGAGGAATTCTTTGCCATATCCCAGCCGGTGCTGTAAAATAAGTAGAACTGGGTGCTAAAAGCTTTGATCCATAATTGACTAGACAGACATTCTGCCCTCCAGGGCTCATGTAGTCAAATTAGCTCATTGCAGAGACAGTGTCCTAAAGCATTAATTGAATAATGCCTTCATTCTAAAATACATCTGACAACACAAGGCCAAATAGGCAACTCGGCAGCAGTAGTATATTGCCCATAAGAAGAAAATACAATAGATATTGCTTTTCCCCCTTCCCATCAAGGTTATGTGTGCTAGCAGTATGTTAACCTAGCTGCTACAATCCACCTATTCAACCTTTGCTCCCCTCTCTCTCTACATGTAATAACTCATACCAAGGAGATTTACTGAGGCCATTTACATCTTTTCATCCTTCCTCACAATCCTGAAGCCAAGAAGGATATTAATTTTATAACCCCTGCATGTGATCCAGATCTGGTGGGATTTTTATTTTTCACTTCATATGATGCATTGGAAAGAGCAGGTCACAAGGGTTTAAAGCACAGATTTCCTTCTTCCCTCTGTGAAATTTCCTCTCAATGGCTGCTCTCTTGGCTCTCATTTCCCATGCAGTAGCAGAGGTACCCCTGGTATTTTCTGCTTACAAGAATGTGCCACTGAGCCAGGATAGGTTGCACCCCGTTGGGTTCATCTCCCGCTGACTTGTTGTATTGGCCTCAGTAGATAGGGATGCTGGGGAATCATCTCTGTTTCTCTACACGTATATGGATCAATAGACACGTACATTATGTACATACACAAATCCACTTGGCATAGCCATTGACTTGCTCAACCTAACCCAGTGTTCTGCAGGCAGACAGCACATAGAGGGACCAGGGGACTATGTAATAGCAACATGTGGTTCTTAATGTTCGTCTTTGCCATGTTTTTGTTGTTCCCAAGGTACCACTGAATCCGTTTACTATGAACACTAATGCAAAGGAGCTACAGAGAGTACCAAAATACATTTTGCCATTTCCTCTTCTTTCTTTCATTATTTTCTGAATCTGTGCAGTTCGATAAAATGACTCTACCATCTTTTAAAATGAGAAACCAATTTATAATTTTGACCATTATCTGAAGAAAATTATTGCCTATATTATTTACCATAATTTTGTTTGCTTCACACTTTGCCTGAGTTGAGAGGGTGGTAAAGCTCAGCGGGTAAACCGGTCATCTGGTGATTGAAAGGTTGCGGGTACGATCTCAGCACATCAAAGTGTCCTTGTGCAAGACACGGTTCCCCCAACTGCTCTGCCCTGTGATGGAATGTTGACCTGTACAGGGTGTTTCCCCACTTTCACCCAATGAGCACAGAGATGGGCTCCAGTTCTCCCGCGACTCAATTTCGGATGAGCAGTTGACGATGGATGGATGGATAATTTGTTTTTTCAGATGTGTGGAATAGATCAAGTTTAGAATACCTCTGTCCTGCCTCTCTATCAAAGTTGATATAGATGAACTTGACACACGCCATGTGAATTTTTACTCTGGCTTGAGTGATGATATTCAGCAGGCTGGATCACTCCGCATTTAACTTGTGTTTAATTCGAACCGAGAACTCCTTTCAGCATGCGGTTGGTTAGAGTCTGATATTCAAGATCAATCTTTGATTAGTGGAGCATTTCCTCAGGAATTGATAGTCATCAAGTGTCTTTCTGGCAGAGTATGGAAGTCATTTGACTGGCGTCCTTTACGGTTGAGTTGAGATAATATTAGAAGATGAAATTTCATACTGGTGTTGATGATCATGACTATACCATTCATTAGTGTGGTCATCTGAGGGGGCAACAGGAGAAGAGTGGTTTTATTGGGTGTCTTCCAAGTGCAATTGTGTGTGACGGCTGCTAAAAACAAAAGAGTGTGTGATGATGATGATTGGCAAACCTTTCAAAGCTTTACGAATAAAGTTTGACAAAATCCCAAAACTGCTTCTGGAATGTGACCGTAACACTCTAGACAGTCACTTCTGAAACTGTACCAACACTGATAGTAAATCAGTGGCAAAGCATATGTTTCAGGAAATGACAAGCAAGAGGTTGTAGGTTCAATCCAACCTCAGGGCATCCGAAAGGGCATCCAACCTTAATCCATCATGCTTCATCTAAATACATGTCCATCCCCACAGCGTGGGGACCAATCATGATACATAAAAAGCGATGACAGGAAATTATACTATGATTTTTCATTGTACACACAAAGACAATGAAAAACGACCATGCAAGTCTAGGAGTACTGGGATGACACCCAGTGCTTTACCCGTGCCGATCCATAGGGCTAGTGGTTACGTCAAGAAGGGCATTCGACATAAAATTTTGCCAGATCATTGTGTGGATTGACAAGACCATACAAGACAGGTTGAGTCTCAATACAGGCTCGGTCAAACCTGGGCTAACAACAACCAACCACTGGTGCTGTGTCCTCATGGGGTAGCAAAGGAGAGTTAACCCCACTGTGGTAACCCCAGAGAAACAGGACACAAGCCAAAAGAAAAAGACACGTACAATGAACATTATATTCTGCATTTAATCCATTCTGTTGTGTAGGAGCAGTGGGCCACTGCAGCACTAGGGGAGCAACCCTAGCTTTATAGTTTTGTCTTGGTCAGGGGCACAGACAGTCGAGAGTATTAATCCTAACATGCATGTCTTTCTGATGATGGGAGGAAACCCAGACCGACACATGGAGAACAAGCAAGCTCCTGGAACAGCGTGTATTTCGAACCCAGGACCTTCTCGTTGTGAGGCAACAGTGCTAACCACTGGGCCACTGTGCCATCAATCATTAAGGGAATGACTTGAGACATGGGTTTAGTGTGCAGCCTATCCAGGCATTACCACCAATAGGAGGACTTGATTTGCCTGTAGCTTCTGATCTGTTCCTAACTCCACAGTCCCATGGCCAATATTCTCTGTCTATATTCTCTATGTATACACACTGCTACCACGCATAACAAATAGAGACAGTTTCTGGAGTACTGTTACTTTAAATTCAAAAACCTCTGCTGCTGGATGCTTTGGGCCAGTAGCTGGCTACTTCACAAAAAAATGTACTGCATCTCTGTTGCCAATTTCTCCTGTGAAAAAACCTCTACACTCCATAGTTGTATTATTTATGTCAGTTCAGTGACTCACTTGCTGTTGTTAAAGTTAGAGGTGGGTCGTGGTTTTTTTATTTCTATTTTTCTCAGGACGTGGACTTGGATGTACTTCACCTCACTCTTCAGCTGGCCTTCCGATGAAATCAAACAGCCCCAAGGTTGTTTACAAGACTGAGCTTAAGAAAACAAGGTCAGGGAAATAAAATCACAAAAAAAATAAAAATCTATATAGCAGAGAGCATCTGTCCTCTGGTTTTCTGCGTTGTCCTTGAAAAGCTTTCAAACAGAACTATTCTTTCTCCCGGTCATCTCCCTATCCATACAAAAACCCCAACACACGTCTTGAACATTAGGGTTCTAAAACAAAGCTCAACAGACACACTAGCCTCCCTGTAGGCTCTCAAAATGGAGCCCGCTTGTGAAATTGATCAAACATGCAAGCCAAACTTTCCACATCCGGGATTAACATGCTTGCAAAACTGCAGGTATCAGGATTAAACTTCTGTGATCTCATTATTTTCGCTGTCTGCCCCTGCTTGTGTGATGTGTGCATAAACACAGCTCACACACAGGGTGATGTGATGCCTCTAGTGCAGTAGTCAGAGGGAAGACCCATGCTGGCTTACCATTCACCTGCTTTCTCATCTCTTGCTTACAGCTTGCTGCCACTGGCTAGTCCTCGAGATGGTCAAGAAAACAGCTCAGTGCATGAGTCTTCCCCTACCAGTACATAGTCTCTCCTTCACCAAGATCTTTGCCAGGCCCCCTCATGGCCAAACACTGGAATTGGGTGCCTCGAGGCCTCAGGCTAACTTGGTAGGGGAGGACAGAGCTACAGTGGTCCCCAGAGGCTGTTAATGGCCAACATCTGCCCCGCTGCCTTGCAGGAAGTCTACTGAGGGGAGCAAACCCCGAGAGAAGCAACATGTTTGTTCTTCATAAGTTTGGTAAAAACCCCCACTACCAGGAGCAACAGCAAATTTAGTGCTGCTGAGGACTGCACGCCCCCTGCAGCACCCTAAAACCCTCCTCACATAGATCCCCTATTCTGATCAAGATGTACAAAATCTCATGCCTTACATCCAGTTGAAGTCTGGAGGCACTGGGGTGGTAGGGACGAAGGGAGTCAATTAGCTTATTTTTATAGAGCACTTTTCTAGTCTAGTGACCACTAAAAGCACTTTACAATGCATGCCTCACATTTACCGAGCATGGAGGATTCAGGCCGGATGCCCTTTTTCTAATATCCCATGGTGGGGTTAAACCGTGACACTCGATTGGGAAGTACTCTACAGCTGAGCTACCGTGGCCCCAATGGTTCCATATAAGGTGTCAACGGTAAATCATGGGGATCAGATGGCATGACCATGGTCCCCATGAAGAGATTCTTGCTGGGACAAACTGCAAGAGCAGAGAAGCCATGGTCACTTAACACCAACTGTGTTAGCTTGGGCATGTCATCAGGATGCCTCGAGAATGACTGCCATGTCAAGTCCTCTATGTGCAGCTTCAACTGAGCCACAGGTAGAGGCAGTAGAAACTCCAGCTAAAAACGTGAAAAAAATGCTGCATTGATCCCTTGAAACTGGAGCAAGCTGCCATCAATTGCTCGAACTTGTGAATAGAACTTGTGGATCATGAATTGTATTCTGCAGCCATCAAAGAACACACCATTGACAAGGAGGGATATCATCAGACTAGATGGAATGCCAGCAAGCAAGCCTGTATGTGAGAGAGCAAGAGAGACAAAGTGTGACAGAGAGCACATCTTTCACTTGCTCCTCCTGAGAGGACATTTTCAGCTCTACCATATCTTAGTGCCAATAACAATCCATAATGGCAGCTAGCCGAGTGTGCTCCAAATAACAGAACAAGCACATAAATCCCTGTTGACACAGGGATAACGAGTGTCGGCCACAAACAATCGACTTCAAAAGTCCGTGTTTGCTCTCAGCTGAATCGCTCAATCTAAACCTTTTGCTATCCCTCCTGATTATTAGGAAACGGCTGATGTTGCGTTAGGGACTGGGAACCTATGGAAATAGGTTTATCAATACAACTCCCATTTCAAGTTCTGTCTGGAGCATTTTAAGCATATCTGGTAGTACTGTATGTTGGCTTCCTCTAGTCAGCGATGCACATTATCCCCCTTCAAATAGTGAGGCAATTCTTTCACGGGTACTTCACTGATCAGAGCTTCGCAGCAACTGGAACACTGCAGCTGAAAAGATCACATTGGCTGGTTTCATACTTTTTGACAAATGAAATTTCAAAGTGGAGGGGAATTGTGTCTCTATTCGGGAATATCATTTAATTTCAAGAAGTCTTCATTAAAAGAATTTTGAAATGAAATTGAGGCTAGATGGTGAGTTACCTTAATGAAACGGCTCCTCTGGGACCAACCAGAGGATCATTGTTTGCACATCATGAAAAAATTCTGATTGGCTGTGTTGAGGTGATGTCTTCCTGACACTTTACCTCTGCCGGGTACAGATTTCAGAATAAGGACAAGAAACTTCTAAGAGATAAGATTTTTAGTAAATGTATTGATAGCATACACGTCAGAGAATAATTAGCTGCAGCAGTAAATTGCAGAATGCATTCCGGAGATCAGCCGCACACCACCATCCAGGTCTGTGCCCCAGGCTGATTTCCGAGTGTCTCGGCGGTACCTTTTTACAACTTAAACTGGGAGGAATTGCGTGACTTCAGTTCCGTCAACGGATCTTCTTTATCAGGTCTTCATACTCTATGTGTCTGTTTGTGGTTTGCATGTCCTTGCAGCCGACCCTCCCTTAGACGTGGGTGTAATAAAGTATAGCCTGAATTACAATGGGTACTCAGTTTAAGCCCCTCCGTAGGTCCCTAGACCAGATCCTCTCTTAGACGTGGGTATGATAAAGTACATCCTGAATCACAATGGGTCAGCTATGTGGTTAGAACAGCGGTTTATCTTTTAGTAGAAACAAAAACGCAGTTTGCAGGATACAGCTCGAGTTGGACTGTCCAGGGTTTCATTAGGCACAAATAATGTTTTCATTGCTTATTCTATATTTTCCACAGCTGCCTGAGATGAGATTAGTGTGAGATGGAGCCAATGACGCTCGAGTTCAGCAGAACAGGGATCTCCATGGAGGCCTTTGGCCTGAGAAAGTGTTAACACCCTGGTCAGCTGTCTCGGCCAGGCTCCTATCAGTCAGCTTAGTTCACATACAGCACAACATCAGTTCAGTACCGACTTATCTGCACCGAATTAAATTTAGAACAGATTTTGCCGGAAGCTCTGCAGAATGACAGAAGCCTAGCAGGTATGGGCTTGACTAACTTGGATGTGAGATCTCCTGGGAAAATGGAGCTGCTGCTGAAAGTGGTGATGGGGGCCAGTAGAGGGTAACGGATGCTGTCCTCTGAATTGAGATGTTAAACTGAGATCCTGACACAGCATGGCCATTAAAGATCCTGTTGCGCTTATCATAAAGAGTAGGTAGTGCCTGGGATGGTGTCCCATACCTGCGGTGGTACAGGGCTTGAACCAGGACCTTCTTACTGTGAGGCAACAGTGCTGCACCATAATGCCTCATCTTTGAATTTAACACTGCTCTATACTCAACAAGGTCACATAGGTCCTCTGACCTGAAGCTGCTTGTGGGGCTTGGTGCAAGTAGATGTCTAGAGAGAGGACGGTGCATTTACACTTATGGCTCTGGAATAGTATTCCCTTTAACGATGGAGGTGCCAGCTCAGTTGGAGATGAACATTTTCTTGTAAACCATCTTTATGCCTTGGATTTTCATTGATACTTTTCCTTCTAAATCCTGTTAAATTTTAGTATCTGGGTGTTGTTCCATGCAAAGGCTTCCTCTGGCTGTGCTCTTTGTTTCGTTTGCATTTCATTACGTCGTCATTCCACTTTTATTGCGTTCTTTGCAAAGCACCTCATAACTCAGGTTTTGAAAGGGTCTTTTCAAGTAAAAAGTCTTCTCTACAATTCCTGACTGAAATCTGTTGTATTGTTGGGTGTACTTGCTGTGCCAATACACTGCTCAACCTCACAGATATACAGCTAGGGATGACGCAGAGACTGAGCCTTCCTCGACAAATCTTTATTAAAAAAATAAATAAATTGTGAAACTATTTTAGGCTGAAACAACTCTATGACACAAGCCTGCACTCCACATCATGCCAAGTAGCACCCGTCTGATTAAAAGTAAAGACAGAATATTCAAAGAAAATATTGTTTATGGTGGTGTTTTCTGGGAGCCACTTTATTTATTCTTACAATGAATTTGACCTCTGCATTCAACCTATCCTATTGTATAGGAGCAGTGAGCAGCTGCCGCTCCCGGGGACCAACTCCAGTTCATTTTCTTATTGCCTTGTTCAGGGGCACAGGCAGGAGTATTAATCCTTACGTGCATGTCTCTGATGGTGAGAGCAAACGAGAGCACCTGGAGGAAACCTCCACAGACAGTGAGAACGTGAAAACTCCACATGGAAAGGACCTGGTATGGCCTGGTATTTGAACCCATAACCTTCTTTTCTATTCTACAAGCTCAACAACTATAAGTTACCCAAAACCTATTGCATCTTACAACAGTGTAATATAAACAAAGAGCTGTAGCATATCAGCAAGGTGTGTGGGGAAAAGACACACAGACAGATGGAGAAGGTAAGTAGACAAATAAGTAACCATGCAGACCAAGAGAGACCGATAGATCCAGGGAGGATAATTACACAGACAGCATTCTTAGCAGTCATGGACCGACAACATTCAAAGACGTGACACAAATCCACCAATGACTTTGGTCTTGCAGGATTTGGCTCATTAATTGCCGGCATAAAATCTGCCTAAAGCTGCCGTCTTCCCCAGTCATCTCTCCAGAGGAGCAGAGTCAAAGGAAGGGTGAGGCGGAGAACAGGAGGCAGACACGACGTGAAATCGCAATTTGTTTAGGGACACTTAAACAGAAAAATGACCTCGTTGTTTTGGGGTTTTCTTTTTGTTTTCCATTTCTCAGTTGAATCTATTCAAAGAGTTCTGCAACTGGGGGAAACATGAAATGGCTGAAATGATTTGAGATATCTGAACTCTGGAGGTGGTGGTTTGATTAAACTTGCCATCCACTTCAACAGCATCCATGCAGGTGATCTTCGAAGAGAAACGTTTTTATTTTCAAGTATTCCATCTCCAGACCAGCATTGATGATAAGTGGTCAGAGGATACCAGGTGTATTCCTCATGCTTTGAAATGTCAAGATGATTCAAGGAGACTGGGTATTTCCTTTCTCGCTGGAGCCAACATTAATTTCAAAGCAAGGCCGCCTTGACTTGTGGCCACACGGGACACCGTTGCTCCTCAGCATTCTCCAGTCCACATCATCATCTCTCTCTAGAACAATCAAAGGGAGTAGTGGGATTCCTTCATGATGAATGACAAGTTTTCGCTTACATCGGAAAAGGTCCCTTCTTAGAGAAGGATAGAGAGGTGCTCAGAGCAGAGTTTGTCTTCTCCGAGTTCATGAGTAATGCCGGCATCGAGAAAACAGTCGGCAGAACCGCTGAAAGGGGCAGAGGGGATTGATCAGAGGTGGGAAATGGGCTGTGATAAATTAAAGCAGACTGGAAAATTCTCCTGTAATTATGTCTGTGTTCAATTACCCTTGACATGATTGTTGAAGAAGCCAGATGCTCTGTGACTCAAGCAAGTGGAAGCGTGGGGGCAATTTCTACACATGAATTACATTGACTGAATTACACCTGAGCAGAAGAACATCAGGCAGCACCTAGATTTAAGTGTTGGACTCCAGCGCAGTAGAGTTGTTCAATCCAAAGCACCTAAACGGGACCTGTAGTCTCGCTTTTAAATATACCATCCAGGCAGAGAGATGGGGAGGGGTCTCTCCAAAAATGTGCAAGTACATCCATCAACATGTGCATCTGATGTAAGATGCTTAGCATTTTGTATGGGTGAGGATGTTGAATCTTCACTGGCAGGAAAATTGCCAAATATATATAATTCTGCAACCCAATGCACGCTATTCTCTCATATCAAGATTCAAGAGTGCTTTAAATCTCTTGAGGGAAATTTTCCCAAGACATAAAGGCTGCCACATATAGACATATATCTTATAGTGCAGCAATAGACAAAGTGCAGACATAAAGGACATTCAAATACATCCCAACATAGCCCGTCATTTCCCATTTAGGGAGATTCACTGATAAGGGCGAATAAAAAGTGTTTTCACACCTCTTCAAGCATATTTTCCTGTTTTTAATTGGCACCCTGTAACGCCAAACAGAGGGGAGCACTTCATATTCTGAATGCAGGACATGAGAGGGGTCAGATATCCTCTGCATTATTTTCCATCACTTGGCCTTGCAGTTTCATTCAAGGGAAAAATTTCCCACGGAAAAGCAATCAACAAGACATGCAAGTGAGACGCATTCCGTCGCCTTAAAACGTTCAAGCTAGCAGTTCTTAACAGTTTTTGAAGTGTCCGCTTGGCTTTCTGGGTAGTCGTTTAGCTTAAAAACATGATTCAAGATGAGCTACCCATAGCGCTCTGCTGAACCACTGCTAAAGCATCTATTTTATGTCTACATCAAGTATTCAGTCAGTCATATCATGTCAATATTTAACGTTAGCGACTTAATTCAAGATACGCAGTCAACACTGGACCCATTTCCAATAAAATTAAGACAACGATCCTGTTTATCCGTTTTCAACAGTTGAGCTTTACATATAAGACATCAGATAGAGGAGGTAGTCTTGGTGTGGCTCCATGAAAACAAAACTGGAGAGATGTAAAAATAAGAAGGGGCAAGAGTATTCGACATGACGCACAGTATTCGACTGGGTCGAATACTGTGCGTCATGGGTCAAACGTGCAGCATTCAGGTCACGTATACAGGAAAGCAGGACAAAGAACTACTACCAAAACTAATAAGATAGGGTTACGTCATGATCCGTTCCCGCACTGTGGGGCTGGACACGAACTTGGATGAAGCTTGAGTGTTTAAGGCCAGATGCCCTTCCTAATGCCCCTCAGTGGGTTTGAACCCAAAGCTTCTAGCTCGTCAGTTCCTGAAGTGTGCACTCTACCACTCAGCTTCCGCGACTGTGTTCGCTTAAAAATGAAAGTTTAATTTCCAGCACCAATTGTTCAAGGAGCGGCATGGCTCAGAGGGTAGATCGATCGTCTGGTGATCGGAAGGTAGTTCAAGCTCAGCACCTGTAGAGAAGTGTGTCGAAGTGAGCAAGACACTGTTCTCCTGACTGCTCTGCCCTGTTATGGACTGGCAACCGGTCCAGGGTGTTTTCCTGCCTTTTACCTAATGAGCACCGAGATAGGCTCCAGTTCCCCTGCAACCAGGCATTGGTTAAGTGGTTTGCAGTGGATGGATGGACCAATTGTTCAACCAACAGGAAAAGAGCTAGCTGTTTTCACTTATCTTTTGTTGACAAAGATGAACGGCATAGCTCAGTGGGTAGAGTGGTCATTTGGCGACCAGAAGGTTGCAGGTTTGATCCCCAGTCCTGCAGGAAGCATGTTGAGGGGTTTCTTAGCAAGACACTGAACCTCTAACTGCTCACTGCGCCTATACAATAGGATGGGTCAAATGCAGAGAATTATAAATTTTCCCTTGTGGAACTGATGAGGAAGCAAT
>OMLC01103976.1:9091-20839 GCA_900302585.1 Regalecus glesne | reverse complement strand
TATTCCATGTTAACATTAGCTGCATGATGTCAGCGCGGGGATCTTCGACATTGATGCATTGGTGCTTGTTTGATGTGGCGCACTGGATCTGACGATGCTTGAAATGCCCTCCACAGGAAGGACGTGCCTACCCTCTGGTCGCCTGCTCCCTCTTCAGGAGCACTTTGGGTGGTGGTGGTGGTGGTGGGGGGGGCTTTCAGTGTAATATTTACAGTGACCTTTTCCTCTTGCCGGCCAGGGGCCCATGGGAAAAATGGAGAAGACAAACAATGAACAATAAGGTTCAAAGGTGAGCTATGGTGCCAGTGCCGCTTGTGTCATTATGGGATGCAGATCGCGGAGATGGGTGGTAGCGGAGGGTGGTCACACCGAGGATAAAGGTTTCATCACTTTCTCTGGGGTGTGCACGCGGGGCACCTGTTGGAGCCGCCTCCCCTTTGAAAAGTCACACTTTGGAAGGACTTGTCTGATGCCAGTGTGGTCACTGGTTGGTGTGCTTGAGTTCTACTGTCATCATGTCTCTTTGTACCACTGTGATTCTTGTGTTTGAGAAGAGGTTGGTGACACAGAAGCTGGGAGAGGTGACCGGGCATGGAACCAAAGGGTGCCTATGGACATCTGCGATCAGAATTTCTATTTCAAAACACATCTAAGTGTGCAGTCAACAAGACCAGTGTGTACCCATGAGGACTCCGATCGCACCACGTTGCCTGCTGCGTTCTAGACGTATCAGCTGATACACACATTATGTCATCGTCATTTGCTCATCGGCAAACGCAACTGCACTTCTGACACTGGAATTCTTTAGGGTCATTGGCTTAAGTCCGTGTTTATGCAGACAAATAGTCCCTGTGCTGCAACAGCTTCTACGCTGATTAGTGGCCAACCGCCCAAATTACAGTTTGATCCCTCAATTATCAGATTAACCCCATCTAATTTGAAAATGCTTTTTCCTTGGAGACCGGGTCTTGCCTTATCAGAGAAATTCTTTCTGCCCTGCACAATTTGATGAGATAAATGTAATGGTATCAGCCTCTGTGCCTGGGTGGTCCCTGCTACAACTCTAATGATGCTGCGCTTTTCCCAGAACAAGTGGAAATGCCTCACTGATGCACCGTGAAAAGAGAAAGGAGGAGAGAAAACTCCCAGCATTCTCTCACTCTGACCCTGGTGTGAGGAAATCTTCAAAGAGGCTTGCCAGCTGGGTATTTGGCCTTTCGTTTTTTACATTTCTGGAAAAACTGAACACTAACACTCTTAACATTTACCCTTCTTGCTCATGAACTCGGCTTTTAGGACTAAAAACAAAACGAAACACAATCGAGCCAACAAATCAAAGTCTGTACTTGAGGTATGTGAAGAATAAACGTATTCTGGAAGTAAACATTAGGATTTTGACCTTTACTCTGACAACCATGATGATGATGATGATGATGACAGTGATGATGATGATGATAATAATGATGACAGTGATGATGAGGATGATAATGATGATGATAATGATGATGACAGTGATGATAATGATAATGATGAGGATGATGAGAGTAATGATGATGATTATTATCACTGATATTGTAAAAAATACTATTTTTATTTTTCATTCCATGTCATCGTCAACCGCTTATCAAAAATTGAGGATATTCTTATTTAACTCTGACTATTAATAAAACATTTGACATAGATCTTTATTTATGTATTTATATCAAATTTTGGCTCAGTGAATGGTAGAGTAGAAGTCACTATAAATAACCACGCAGACGTGCAGTGTCATACAAAACACTACTATGAATGCATAAATCTGAATTACAGAACAGATTTCTGTTCACTTTTAAGAATATTTTGGTTAATTATATGTATAACTACATTATCTCCGAGTATCCTTTTTTAAATTCAAAAGTCTTAGATATGATAATTACACATGGGAAGAAAAACACTTAAACTTCTTGGTGCTATATTTTAGAATCGCTTGTGTCAGGTCCCGGGTCTGTTTGGGTTGGAGGGGGAAGGACTTCCGGATGTTGATAGCGGAAACAAGAATCTCGGGCTGGACATTTGCTGTCTGTAGCGTTTAACTGTAAGTTGTCTTTTCTCTCTAAAGCGTTTTCCTAACATTAAGACTAAATGTCTAACGCATTAACGGTTTGAAATTTAATTTTACTAACCGAGTGTATATTGCGGTCTGTAACCGCACGTCAGGTTGACGTTGAATAACGGAGGCTAGCCTAGCTAATGCTAATAGCTAAGATATTGGTACTATCACCAAGCGACGAGTTGTCTTTTTAAACCCGTCATTTGTCGTTTTATGTCATTTTCATATGTATATGTTGTTTTCCAGACGTTACTATTGTATATGCTATGAATAATAAATCATTGGCTGATAGTTGTGGTTAGTACTGAGTAATGTCATCGAACTGGGGGAATACAAACTAACACCAATAGCGCTAGTCTTCATTCAACATTTCAATATACATTGTCAGCAGTGTGCAGTACGTTTGCACACATTTTCTTTGTGGAGAGGAATGGCCGGTCAAAAGAATAACACATTTATCATGTCGAGGCTGTTAGTTGTTCCTATTCAGAGAAGCTTGATTAGGTAAACCCGGATAAATTAAACCCGTTGCTCGGCAGTACTGCCTCTCTCAGAATAATACTGGGGATAATTCACATGACAAGTAAAACAGAGTGGCCAAATCATCCATAGATTGTTTTTTTAAAAGAATTAAAAGGCTATAATGCACACACGATGCATACAAATGCTGTCTTCCTCTCTTGTGTCTCTTCAGTCTAATAACATATCAAAGCCGTGGCAGGATTAGCCTGTACCTTTCCTCCTCCCCATCCGGTCCTAGCTCTAACTCCAAGTTTGAGCCCTATTCCTTTTCTTGATTTTGATGTACTTCTTTAAGCACATGAAATCCGGTTAGTTTATTTTAAGTTAATGTTTCTTAGCTGATGTTGCATCAAAGTCTTAAGATGGCACTTGGATTCTTATCTAGCTTAGAGTGTTGCTCCAGTATCCTTTGTAGCTTGACCCTATGCACTTGTACGTCGCTCTGGATAAGAGCGTCTGCTAAATGCCTGTAATGTAATGTAAGAGAGCAAGACGCACATTCATGCATCATAGTGGGTCTAATCACGATTATTTAGTTTTTCGGGTACTAGTTGGATACATTTCTCATAGATGAACGTCAAGGTTTTTTTTTTAGCATGAGTGATGTCTGTCTCAAGTCAAGTCTATTTTAATTGCGTAGTCCATTATCACAAAATAGAAATTTACCTCATTGGGCTTTACACTAGCACAACATCCTGCCCTTAGACCCTTGCATCAGATAGGGAATAACTCCCTTAAAATAAACTTGAAAGAAGAAAATAAGGAAGAAATCTCAGCAACAGAGGGATCTCTCACCCAAGACAGACAGGTGTACAATGGATGGTGTACAGATTAAGCATAATTTACAGTATACAAATTGAAGTGATAACATAATTATTATTGAATTGCAAGATATACAGTAATGATGGTCTCCTTTATAGAGATCGTGCATATTAATGAACATCAAGAATGCAAATACGACATGTCTGGCCACCAGGCTCTCATCACATGAAGAATGTATCAAATGTCATTTGGTCTCATATGTTAAAGAACTGTTGGCTACAGCATATAATTTCTGATTCCTGTTATAAATCTGTAAAACTACAGAAGTGAGGTTGATTAGTTCATTGATTCATATTAGTCTGTAAATGCAGTTTTCTTCTTTTTGTATGATTGTGGGTTCTAACCATTTTCATTGTTATTAGGTTTACGGGGTGTACCCTTTGTATCCATGATTTAAATAAAGTTGGGCAAAAGTTGGAAAAAGATTAAACAACTTTATTGTCATTTTGTAAGCACAAATAAATTGTGATCGTTTTAGTTCAAATGGTACATACAGTGAATAAAAAGAGAGATGAGATGAGAAGCATAAAGTATCAGCAATAGAAACGTACAGGCTAAACAATAAATGCTAAATATAAGCAATATCAAATACAGTTAGTGATTAAATTGATGCAACCAATGAGTTGCAAAAACTGCAAAAATACAGTAAGCGTGCAAGCAAAAGAGTATCTTTTTAATAACAAATATTGAGAGGTCCATTTTTATGTCTCATGATCAGTCAATGGGTTGTGGGGGTGGACACATACTTAGATGGGGCATGGGGGGATTAAGGCCAGATACCCTTTCTGAGTCCATGGGTTCGAACCCGTAACATCTGGCTTTTCAGTTCCTGAAGCATGCACTGTAGTACTGAGATATCGCAGCCCTCTACATTGATTATGTTTAAAAAAATAGAATGGTGCTGGGTAGCTTTATTTTGATTAAGGAATATTGCAGCTAACTAAACTAATATGCTTATCCCTCCACAATCCCATATGCAGATGTATTCAAATATCACACACAGAGTTTACATCAGAGATAAGGATGTTAGGTGTTTTTGTTTGGGTTGTTGGGAGCTATGGCTATTACTCACAGAGGCTAATACTTCATCGAGTTACAAATCATGTATATAGTGTCGTTTGATTTCCGTATGTCGAAACTTACTACTAAAAATGCCGACCCTGCTCAACCTCATTAAGTGTAATGTTTCAAACGGAACATAGCCAAAGCACCATAACCTCCTCTTATTCGTGTGGCTTTATGTCGAATATTGTCATTTACATGTTATCGTATCCATTTTCAAAAAAGGGAAAAAAACTGTGTATGTTAACTGGTTTTTCTGATGAGGGAGTGATTGAGAGTATTTGATTGACAGATTACTTGTAGATGGATCTGTCCTTTTTATCTGATTCTGTAAAGTTACACCTCCCCTGATAATCTGTTTCACATGTCAGATGTAGCCGTTTAAACACTTCTCAAGCAAATGTGCTGTTTATCCGCTACCTTTCTGTTTGAATTTGTTTTTCTTGCTGGCTTTCTCATTGCTGAATGGTAGAGGTCAGATTCAAGTTGAGTTATACAAAGCACCTTTTACCACATTAGAGTCACATTTTTGTGTGTGCACTTAAATGCGGTCTCTGAGCTACTCCATCATTTTGGACTGGTGACGGTGAATGCGAGCCTGAGTTCTTATTTGAGCTCAACTCCACACCTCGTGTCCCAGTCCACCTCAAATGTTTGTACCCTTCTTAAGGGGGTGGGGGTAGAACTGCACTTGGCCATTTCCTGCTCCCTTACAGGGCTGTAATTGGAAAAGTTGGGTGGCCCTGTTTGTTTGTCTTAGTAGGATGCGGTTGGATTTATTTTTGAGGTTATTTCTCAGTGGTGCTACATCATCATTTCAATAGTGATTTTAGAGGTGATGGTTGCTTTATGTCCGAGAATGTATTTCTCTGCCACTCTTGTTAAATTTCACCAGTTTCTTCCTTTCAGTATCCTCCACGAGCATGCTGAGCCACTGGTTTCCACAGTCCCATTTTGATGACCCAGTAAGACAACAAACCTGGATTGACTACACTGGAAATTTGACAATGCAATAAGTTCGTTTTTCTTTTTTTGCTGATGGAGAGGGTCATATAGTAACCCTCTCCCGAATTTGGCAGTAGTATTGGACTAAGATGTGTTTTTGTTTTAATTCAACATGAAATAAGTGAATCTATTTGTTTGTTTTCTAAGCAACTGTGTTTTTCTAATTTATGCTTACATTTGTGACTGTCTGGGAGGATGGTTCTCACGCTCAATGTTTTTTCTATGTAAAATTGCAAGACTTGTGGTGGAGTAGTATGGTTTATTAAGGTTTAAAACTCATCTCCCTTTGCTATTTCATTCAGCACAGCTGCCTGTCTCCAGTGCTAAACCCTATGAAAACATGTGCTCGCATTAATAGGCCTATACTTAATATTTCTGTTTATTATTCTAGGATTCTAAAATGGGAAAATGGTGCCTGCCTGCTTTAATTAGGCTTAAAGTTGAAATGTAACTTGAGAAATAGACAAACAGACAAATAGACTGCCCAATGATAACAAACTTTGAGGGCAGACATCAAGATGGTACGATAGAGAGGCAAAGTCAGGCAGCCATTTATGATGTCCTCTTTCTCTCAGGATAGACACTTGTACAGACTGCTGCTGGCAGAGAAAATGCTGATTCATTTTGGGCTGAGTGACTGGCCAGTACAGGTGTGCAGTTTGGATACATGTAATAATGTTGGCTCTGCTCGTGTTATTATTCAGCATATATTATGATCCTACTAACTGCTTGGAAATTATTCATATATCTTGATCACCATTGGTCTTTATTTATAACCAGATCAAAATACTGTTTTTGCCCCATCATTGAAGACCAGCCCAAAAGAGCATGCTTGCTTGGATGTGAGTGAAGGCTTAGCAGGGTTCTTTTAGGCTCTGGCCAGGCTGTGTGATCAGGCTGGTCGATTCAGGCAGGGTGGTGTTTGGTTGACTGTGTATATTCATGGACAGGGATGGAATGTGTGTGTGTTTGTGTGCATGTGTGTGGATGGGTGTTTGTGTGTATGTATGGGGGGGGTCTTTTATGGAATCTGGTGTTTGTGTAATGTTGGGGACTCCTGAGTGGAATGGTGTTAGTGTGGGGGAACCGTGCTGTTGGCGCAGTGTGTTTTAGTTAGCTCCATTGATGGAGATGGAGGGGCTGGGTGTGATGAGTAGTGTGAAAGGGCCCCTTTGTGCTCCCTCAACACATCTTTCAGATGCGCGTACGCACGCACAAGCGCACACACACACACACACAAACACACACACACATGCCAATCATTGCCACATGTGAGCGAGAGAGAGAGCTTTTGAGTTCAGACCTTCGTATGATCTCCAGCATGAACGCCTCATTCATGAGATGGACACACTGGAGTGTGTTGATATGTTGTGTCAGATGGATAAAGATCACCTTTGGTCTGCACAGTTGATAAATTGATGTTTGGTCCACCTCGGCACCAAACATTAGGGCTATCCTCCTGTCTGTCAGCAGTAGCAAGAAACCTCACCCCCATCTAAGTAACCCCCAATTGACCTTACATGACACCCTGCCCTCAAACTCAGCTCTCAATTCCCTGTCCCCCGGGTCACATGCACACTTTCAGATCGATCTCCTGAAAGGCAGCGTGTATGTGAGAGGGTCTACACAAGAGAAAAGGGAGTATGTTTTACTCTTGTCAGAGATACACATACAGCTTCATCAGGCAGGTCGCCTGATGAAGCTGTACACCCTAGTCAGGTCATCCCCCTGCTGTGTACTGCTAACCCTCTCCTTTTGAACCATGCCTTACTATATTCCCTTTATTAACCCCACCAGCAGGAGAAAATCCACCATATGGCCCAATCTGAGTCCTAGAGGCTCATTTTTTATTAGCAACAACCTCTCACTGCATGAACCTGAGTGTGCCAAGAATTGTCTTAGCATGTTATATTGCCCTCCGTAGAGAAAGCATCAGAGTTGAGTCTTTTGACGGAGATTAACCTTAGCCCTCAGATTAAGGCTGTCTCTTTTTTGCACTTTGTGAAGCAGATAGGCCTTCCTATTTTCTTAAAATCGTTATTCCCATGCCAACGTGGACATTTTAAATAGTCCAGGATTCTTAGACTTGGATAGTTTTCGAGATTGCCTTCTGCAGGTCTTCCTTAATGTTATTTTATCTCGTTTGTATTTTACATGCTTGTATCCCACCATGTCATTTTTCCTGCACATCCTTTATGTTCTTACTTTGTCAACACTAAAACTAAATTTGGCATATTGTTTAACAACATGCTTACACTGTTTGTTTCCATCTGTAAAACCAAAATCCATTGCTGCCATCTAGCCTAGACAGTGGGGCACAGCGCTCTTTGTGAAAACCTATTGATTTTTTTCTTCTGTCTTATGTTCTAAGTTGGACAAAAGTTATTATGAAAGGAGCCTTTTCTTATAACCACACACATCTTTACAAAGCCTGGTAGTGGTCCTTGCAAGTTGGCAGCACTGTCAGAAAAGTTGAAACCGCAGAGATCTACTGCTACCACACAAAGAAGGGGCAGTCCCACTGTTTATTAGTCAGCCTCCAAGGAAAACAAACCTGCCCTTTCAGCCAAATTACTAGACAGGAGGGGTGGGTTGGTGTCTGTGGGGTGAGGGAGTGGATGTAACCGTATCATAGTTTGAAGGAAGGCAGAAAGGGAAAACGGATAAATCTGGTAATATTCTGTCATAATTTAAATTCAACCTACTGTAGTGCGAGGCCTCTGGAGGTAAATGGGCTACAGTCAAATTGGAATCCTCTAATGCCCCCTACAGGTTACAAATATTAAACTCTTCATAAACAATTCTTACCTTCTTGATAATCTTTTTTTTTCAGTTGCAAACCAAAAGCCTCTTATTTTTATGAGGGGGATGGTTTTGCAATAAAAAAATGATTCTAAATAAAATTATTCCTGGGCTAACATTAGACTAGTGTCCCTATAACATCTTTTGGAGGGTAGACCTGATTGTGTATGATATGAGACTTGTCCAAGAACCCCCCCTTACTTCCACTCTTTTTTTGTGTGTGTGTGTGTGCGTGTGAGTGTGCATACGCCAACCCGTTGTTATAGAGAAGGGTCTGGGCAGTGTTCCCGTGTCCATGCACGGCCCCCAGAGTAAAGTAAACACAGCGGCTCTTTTCTCATCCCAGCCGTCAGCAGGCTCTCCCCAGGCCCGCGCCAGAGACCACACACCCAGACCACACACACACACACACACACACACACACACACACACACACACACACACACACACACACACACACACACACAGACTCCAGCATACACTGTGTAGAGCATCATATCATTTGCTCTGGATTATCGTGAATGTCATGATGATAAGGAGGATCACTCTTATTGTATTCCGGGATAATTTTTCATAGCTTAAAATAATCAGGTTGAACCAGCATGACACAGTGTTAAGGTATTGAAACATATGATGGATACAAACTAGGCTGCAGCAGGCTCAGCTCAGAGTTAAGAGCAACATGAGGGTCATGGTCATCCCTCATGCCTCAATTAGAATGAAAACCCCACACTGAGTCCCCCTTGTGAAGGTTTTCCTCGTTCAGATGTTTTTAGATTTCTCCTGCACAAACCACCACCTCCTCCTCCTCCTCTTCTTTCTTTCTTCCTTCTTTTCCTCCTTGGTCTTTTTTTGGTGTTTAAGACCCGGGTGTTGAAAACACATCATGTTGTCAGGTACTGAACCCCCTCCCTGTGTGTGGCTTGGTCATTGTCTGATATGAGCCTGCTGATTGTTGTAACATCTGCAAACTTAACAGTAGGGTTGAAGTTGTGGATGGGTTGACAGTCATGTTGAGGGATGCCGGTGCTTAGGATGAGGGTGGCGGATATGTGCGATGTGCCCCAAAACAGAGCTACTCAGTTACATCTATCGCCCACTTTGGCAGAATATCTTTGTGCATGTTCAATAATCCAGGATTTACAGTTATTTGGCCTGAATTGGTGTCTGTTGGCTGGCTGACTTAAATTGAGGTTAAATAATATGCAGTTGCCATGGCAATTATTTGAATTATACTTTGCCAAAAATATGTGTATTTAAAAGGAGCTAGCACTTATTGGATAGTATTAAGACATTACAAGTATAGTTTGGGTAATAAAGATAGTGCTATCATTGGTTTAGTGTGAGATCTCATCAGCTGTTTATAGGCTTCCCCTAACCCTTTTAGGACAGTGAGGATAGCAGTCATAGTGAGGGAGTCTTCACTTCATCACATAGATCATGGACATCGTCACTTATAGTCAGGTGGCCGAAGGGACAGACCGCGTAGGGCCAAAAAAAAGTCTCATTTCATCACAGGGGGCTGTAAGTATAGCTCCACTAAGCCGCAGGATACCCCACCATCACTCAGCAGGGTCATTTGGTGCAGATGGTACAAATGGAAGGAGTGTGGGTCTAAAATGAGAGACTTCCTGTTCAGAGGTGGGAGACTGAGCGTCGTAAAGAGTCTTCTCAAGCTTTGGCTAATAAGCCAAGCGCTCATTAAGGAGTCATCCCTGAAAGAAGGAGGGGAGGCGAGTGTGGCACCCAGCTTAACATGATCCTGTACTTGTGATTGTGTGTCAAAATGAAAAATAATATGAGGGTTGGAAATCTGCCCCCCACCCCATATCACAGTAATGATGCTTTCTGCAACTCAGTATTCACGTCAAATGAAAATCACATTGGAAATCCAGGGATCCTGATTCGAGGGTGAATCATGCGCAAACCTCTTATGAGGCTCTGCTGAGCTTTGCCTTCAGCTGTGAGGCCATTACCTAAATAGTTCTCCCTCATAGAGACAGTGCATATTAACTAACATTCAGAATGCCAATACACCAGATTTAATCACCAGGATAATTATCATCTATTCTTCCAAGCAGTTAGGGGTTCAGTGTCTTGCCCCTCCCCCCACGCCCTGAGCTATCCTTCCCCTAATTTTAGTGGAAAAATAACCATGTGCTCATATATCCACTCATTTATCTGTTTATCATGGGTCATGGTGGGTGACTGCCTGACCCCAGGAGGTCGTTGAATGCTTACCATGGGGCTCTCTCACTGTTTTACAACTATAGCAATGATGGGACCTGGTGACCCCTAACGGGACCAGCTACGAGTAATAGTAGTGGTAGTAGTAATAGTAATAGTTGTCATAGAAGTAGAATTAGTAATAATAGTAGTATTAGTAATAATTGTCGTAGTAGTAAAAATAACTGTAGTAGTAATAGTAGTAAAGGTAGTAGTAATAGTATTAGTATTATTAACATTAGTAATTGCAACAGTAGTAATAGTAGTGGTGGAAGCATTAATAGTGGTTGAAATAATAGTAGTAGTAGTAGTAATATTATTAGTAGTCATAGTATTAGTATTAGTAGCAGTGGTAATCGTAGTGGTAGTAACAGAAGTGAAGGTATTAATAATAATGGTAGTAATTTTAGTATTAGCAGCTTTGACGGGGCTATTGTTGGAATGCATCACATGCTGAAATAATGAGTGTCTTTGGGGTGTGTGCCCCCTGGTGATCCAATAAGAAACATTACAATATAGACTGGCATGCACGTCTTCCAACATAAGACATGTTGCAGGGAGTAAGGTGACCAAGTGGTGGTACTGTTTCATCAGAATAATAGAGTCTGGGTTTTACTGGCTTATCTATCAGAAGTGTGTATGGTCTCCCTGTGTTCGTGTGCGTGGGTTGTATAGTCCCCCCCCCCAAGTCGAAATGCCTGAGAGGTGTGGACTCAGGTCACATTACTAGGACTCAGTCAAACTAAAGTGACAGACTTGAATTAACAAACTTAAAAAGGAGTTACAAATGGACTTTGACTTGATCACCAGTCATGTGTCGTCCATAATTAGACTCGAGCCTTTTGATTTGAAATACTTTATATCTTCTGGAAGCCCAAAATCAGAGAGTTTTATAATCTGCACCCAATCAGCTCTTCATACTCTTCAAGCCATCATAAATCCAATTGTCGAGGAGTATTCCTCTATCTATCTATCTATCTGTCTGTCTGTCTGTCTGTCTGTCTGTCTGTCTGTCTGTCTGTCTGTCTGTCTGTCTGTCTGTCTGTCTGTCTGTCTATCTATCTATCTATCCATCCATCCATCCATCCATCCGTCCATCCATCCATCCATCCATCCATCCATCCATCCATCCATCCATGCATCCATCATTAATTGCTGATCTGAAGTTGAGTCACGGGGTCATGCTGGAGCCTTTCCCCGCACTCATTGGGTGAAAGGTG
>OMLC01103975.1:0-29656 GCA_900302585.1 Regalecus glesne | reverse complement strand
GGGGGGGGGGGGCCTGTGGAGAGATGACGGATCAGGGATGATGTGGATCGACCGCTAGTACTAGCTAGTAGTCTAGCTAGTAGTCTAGCTAGTAGTCTAGCTAGTACTAGCTAGTACTAGCTAGTAGTCTAGCTAGTACTAGCTAGTAGTCTAGCTAGTACTAGCTAGTAGTCTAGCTAGTACTAGCTAGTAGTCTAGCTAGTACTAGCTAGTAGTCTAGCTAGTACTAGCTAGTAGTCTAGCTAGTACTAGCTAGTAGTCTAGCTAGCAGTCATTCTGAACCAGTTCTACACGACTTAAAGCAGCTTGATGGAGGCCGGAGTCGAGGGAGTTACAGTGATTTAGACGAGAGAAGATCAAAGTGTGAATTAATTAGGAAATGGACATTCTCAGACTGAAGACGTCCTCTGGGGACATCTTCAGTCTGAGAATGAGTCTGAACCACGTTTCTGAATTAACTTCTGATCCAGTTGAACCGATTCATCTCTTTTTGTGATTTCCATACCAGGATTATTGAGCAGGCATCAATTTTCACTACCTTTCTATCTTTTACAATCTTCATCTAGCATCATCCTTCTGTTAGCTCTCTGCTTTGTGTTTGCATCTGTAGTTCCATCCGTTTCTATTTCACCTTAATTTGGCCTTGCCGTTTGCTTGGCCTTGCCGTTTGCTTGGCCTTACCGTTTGCTTGGCCTTGCCGTTTGCTTGGCCTTGCCGTTTGCTTGGCCTTGCCGTTTGCTTGGCCTTGCCGTTTTGCTTTCTATTATATTGCTTTTTGAGTGTTCTGCTTATGCTGGGTCAGTCGAGCACATTGTACACTCTGTTTTTAAATGTGATGTATATAAAGTTCCTCATTATAATCCACTTGTCGTTGCGATGGCTCAGTGGGTAGCGGGCCTGTCTGGGAGTCAGGGGTTCATATCCTGCTGTGTAACTAGCTAAGTGAGGTTGTTAGACTAGAACATTCCTATGTAAGATGACCTTTTTACCATTATTTGTTATGAGAGAAAGAATAGATGAGAAGATGAAGGGAGATGATCAAGATATTGATAGAAGTAGAAGAGAGGAGAAGGGAGAAGAGTCTTGTGGTAGATGAGTAACAGTATCCATGACAAATGCTCATCCAGTCCAGATAGGGGACTGGTTGGTGTCTTACTTTGGTGGCCCAGGGTCCTCCTCCTCTTCTCCTTCTTCCCCTTCTAATGATCCGCTCTTCTCTAAATCAGGTCTGCTTCTTTCTGTGCCCACCATTTCCTGAGTTTCAAAGGCGCCCCCCCCTGCCCCAGTCCCCTCCTCTGATTGGCCCTCCAGAGCCTCCGAGCGACTGGTGTCAGCCAATAGGAAAACAGCACAGGATCCATGCAGAAACAGACGGATAGACAGGAAGAGATGCATTTTAAGGAGCTGGATAGGCACAGCATGCTTACACTCATAATGGCCTAAATGCCTTCTGACATTGTCAATATAAATGTCTAGTCTGTGATTGGTAGCTCTTCTTACCTTATTCTACGTGGAGGGCGGGCCTCACAGGTACCGCTAAGGCGAGAAACGTTCAACATGGCGGACACATCACTGACATCACTGTCTGAAGACTTTAGTGATGAGGGAGAAGAACAGAGAGTCCAGGGGAAAGAAAAGGTGAAACAGTGAGAAAGTAAGACTGAAGAACACTTACAGACTTTACATGACAGAAATCAGATGACTCCCCATCACACACACCTAGCTCAGTTCCTTCCCTCCCTCCTATAAGTTCAACCTGAACTGTATGAGAATCCAGTACACCGAACAGTGGAGCAGCACATGTCTTTGTGTGTGGCTGGGTCAGTCTCTGTGATCCCCTCTAGAACCTCAACAGGAAGGAGGAAGTGGTAGCATGTGTCTCCTCCAAGTCACATGACCACTAGCCCTCACTAGTCCACACATCATGGTCTGGTGGGGAAAGCACAGTGCTTGGCCGTCAGAGGAGAATGAAGCAGAGTACTTTCCCTTCACTTAACCAAGAGGCCTGGACCACCCAGAGGGGGACACTAGTGAACCCAGAATACTTTATCCAACCTAACCCCTATACCCATGTGAGGCTTAGCCAATTATGACCCACTAACTATGGACCTCTGGCTGTGGTTGGAAACGGTGCAGCTGGGATTCAAACACCCGACTGCATGACACAGAGATGTACTGAACATAGGTGTCTTACCCCCCTACACCAGTACATCATCAATCTAACCCCTCCTGTCTTTCTACTCCCCCCACAGTCATGCCCTCGCCTCAGCATTTTGACGGCTACGGCCTGGTGTGGTGGCGTGAGCAAGAGGTGACCATTGCCATTCCCTGGTACCTGGGGCTGATGTTCCGGACCCGGCAGAGCTCCGGGACTCTCCTGCAGGCCAACGCCGGTGACTTCTCCAGGGTGCACCTCCTGGTGAGTTTAAATGGTCCTCAGTAAAGCTGGGCTTAACAGGGATTACATCAGCATTCTAAACATTTAGCCGGTGCTCTTATCAAGAACGACTTAGGGTAATGAGCTTACATCTCTAGATGTTTCATGTGAGACAGAGACGTGCTGGATGTGACCTGAGGAAAAGTGGTGAAGAAATCCTCTGACGGAGTCTTAAGGATGCCGCGGGCTTCAAAAGGGACGTTGTGAGGAAAGACGGAGAGCTCTTAAGACGTTTTGTAACTTTCTGAAACAGTCTGAAGTCTACGTCCACCTCTCGCTGTGATTGGCCAGGTGTACCTGCGTGGGTTAATTGAGGGAGGGGTCACGTTGTTTGCAACTCCTGTCAGTTAATTCTGCGCTTGAGTGCTTTCACCATGACTCACCACAAGCAGCTTTGAGGGAAAATCTCCGTTCTCTCTCCGTTTGAGAACGATCACCTTTGTCTGCACTTGTTTTGAGTTGCATCTAGAGAGACCCCCTGTCGTAGCCCCCCCCCTGTGAGGGACAGTTTCTCATTCCTTCGAGTCGGATGATGAGATGTACGAGCTTCTGTCGGAAGAATGCTTCAGTCCGGGTGTGAGTGACCCAGCTCTCGCCTCTTTCCTTCTCAGCCTTTACAGAACCTTTCGAGCCAATAGACTTAAAGGCAGGTAACATAAAACTGGCATTGAATTCTAAATGATGCTGTAAATGAGAAACTGGGTCAGTGAGAGTTCGCCTGGTAGCAAACTTTCCTCGTGGGTGTCTCATTAATAATGCTGTTGACATCTGGTGAACTGGGGCCCGTTCATTTGGGGAATAACTTGGCTGGCTTTAGCTCATGACCCCCTGTAATGTCATGTGTGAGGGTTCTCTACGTGAAACGGGAACATTTCTAATTCCACCTTAAGTTTTCCTTCTCGGTTCTTTCTTCCTCTCTGTCTTTCTTTTCAAACGTGTCTCTTGTTCTCTGTTCTCTCCATCCCTGCGTCCGCCGGCCCGCGTCCAGCTCAGCAGCAGACATGTTCGGTTCCAGGTGTTTCTCGGGGTGAAGCGTGTGGCCCTGCTAGACTTCCCTCAGATTCGGGTCAATGACGGCGAGTGGCACCACGTCCTGGTGGAGCTCAGGAGCATCAAAGATGGCAAGGACATCAAGTACATGGCCTTGGTGTCGCTGGACTACGGCATGTTCCAGGTATTTCTTTCTGAACACATCAGGGATTCACATGATCTTGTCTCAAGAATGAACCGAAACTCAAGTGGGGTACTGCAACGTACCCCAGGAACTAAGAGCAGATACAGAATGACTGAGATTTACTTGTTTTATGTGATCAGGCGTCCTTGTTTTATGTTGTACTGCACAACACTTTTAACCTTTGACCCCTGGCTATCACACATGGTGAGACGATGTCCCGTATTTTGAAGCACAATAACCAAAGTACATCTTTCCCTTTTAAAACGTTCAACAATTCATTTTGATTTCTATCCATAAATAATCTAGGGGGCTGCAGTAGCTCAGTGGGCCTGTGCTCTGTTTGGGAACTGATGAGCCAGATGTTGTGCGTTTTGAACCCATTGCAGATTGTCCGGAAGGGCATCCGGTATTAATCCCCCCCAAGCTTCATCGAAATTCATGTCCATCCCCACAGCGTGGGGACTGATTGGGACATGTAAAAATGGACTTCTTAATATCCATAAATAATCTATGGTATTCTCTGCTTAAACATCTTCACCCTCTCACATTGTAGTTTGATTCGTCGGAAATTGATGCGTTCTTCTGCCAACCCCCCCCAAAGAAAATAAATTAAATAAATTGATTTTCCCTTATTAATTCAACAATGAGACTCTTTTTTGATAAGAGTCTTATCTTTTGATATCTTCTTTATTGTGACTGCCTACGGGGCTGCCTAGTAAACTGCTGGTCATGTCCTGAAGAGTATTGATGTAATCTTTCATCTCCCTGATCCAGTTCATTATCTCTATGATTCATAAGAAGGCAGGAGAACGACCTGACTCAGGACTGTCTCTGTTTGGTCTCTTCTACTCGTCAGAGGTCAGTGGAGATTGGCAATGAGCTCCCCGGCCTCAGGTTAAGGAGTCTGTTTGTTGGAGGTCTGATGAAGAAGGATGGTACTGTGATGAATGGACTGAAAGGCTGTATACAGGTAAGATTGGAGCTGTGTCCGTTATATCATTAGATGTAATCCTCGACAGCATTGCTCAGGAGGCAGGGTGGTTGTCTAGTTATCAGAGGATGAGGGCTGGGATAGGGTCCAGCATGACTCTCCAGCTTGACTTTAGATAAATTGTCGATGATGGATGGATGGATGGATGGATGGATGAATAGTCATTTACATCAGGGGTTCTCAAACTTTTTGGGGCCAGGGACCCTTTACAGGGGAACACACTTTCCAAGCACGCCCTCGTAACTGTTATTCAGATCATACGCTTGCTACCATTTGTGCTTTGAGATCCCTTTGGACCTCTTCTATTATCTATTCTAGAACAGTCAATCTAAATGCTGCCGACATGTGTCGTAGAAATAAACTGAGACACATTTCGATCTGAATCATGTAAATGGCATCAACTCCCACACAATATGCTTGTTGTATTTGTGGAAATGTTCGCTCTTTAATCATCCCACTCAGTTTGAAAATTTATAGCAAACTATTTCGCAGACCCCGCTGGCTATGGGTTGAATCCCCAGGGGCCCCATAGCACGCTATGAGGTTGCCAAGGTCTGGATTTGGGTCATTTTTTTCCCTCTCAGTCTGACGTTTTGCATTATATTTATGTACATGATGGAACATGATTTGGTTTGGTGAACATCAGCTTTTGACATCATTATAAATCCTCTTGCCGAGACACCTATCAGGCTAGTATCAGAGCATAGCCCTGACAGAACAGTCAACCGGTCTGAGTGAATTCCAGACAAGTTCCATGGTCGTATTGAGAACTCACACCTCAATGATAGATGAGGAGATAGGAACAACGTGAGCTTATCTGCAGCGACTAATATTTTAGAGTCTACAAACTATTGTTATCTATTTTGGAAACCGGAATATGGTCCCCTAGGTAAATATTAATGCTGCATATTCACCTCATTCTGTTGTTGAGCAAGACGCTGAACCCCTTACTGAAGTGGAATGGCGACTGGTCCAGGGCATTTCCCTGCCTTTCACCCAATGAGTGTTGGGATAGACACCAGTGGGACTATGTAGCCCGACTTTAGATAAACTGGTGACAGTGGATGGATGGATGGATGGATGGATGGATGGATGGATGGATGGATGGACATATCAGTTGAATTGGTCTATTCACTCCTGTGGGACAACTGCACTCCCGGGTGACATTTTACATCATTTTAGTATTATGGGCTACCCAACTCGGTACTGTTCTTTCACTTATTTAAATCGTCACAAATGTCCTAAATATTCACTTTATCACACTAAACCTTTGTCTATAATTAGGCTGACAAATGAATTATCAGAACACTTACCTCAAGCTATGTGAGAGGACAATGATGATATCGATATAAATGAATATCATAGGCAGTCAGATTATTTCACAGTAATCTTATTTACTCATGTATTTCATAGAACAGTCAAGATGCTCCTTTTCTCAGATTATTCTCATCTATCTGTCCTAAAGTCAATTCGTGTTCTTAGGTTACATTATGATTCACGTGCATTAAACACTCACCAGAATGCAGGAAATTACGTGTCTGAAACTCAAGTTTTCCTTGGAAAAGATTAGAAAGGCAAAGCCACAAAATAATTCCACTCTATTTTTGCTTCTGGAGCTCATTTAAAGTTCTGCCTTGGCTGCGGCTCTGCACAGGGTGTAAACGGGGTCTAATTTTTACTCGTTAACTCCCTGAGCTGGTTTCTCTGAATAGGTTTGAAGCTGTTTTCAGGATATTTGGTGACAGTTTAACTTTACTGCTGTTGGACCAGCCTTGTTCTTTCCTGTGTGTCTGTATTCTTTCATCTCTATTCTTGATTTCTTTCCCCCCTTTTGGACACATTTTCAACTAATAATTTTAAAATTCATTCATTATCATTCTATCTTTAACCCAATGGGATGGGGATTTCTTTGCAATGTCGGCCCCCTTGGAAAACAGCCTTCCCTTCACTGGGACTGATCTGAAAATGTAAAGGTTGAATTAGATTTTAAAGATTGGATCCATTAGACGTGCAAAAGAGACAACGCCCACTCATAGCTTGAAGTGAAACTGAAAGTTGGCCGCCGGCAGAGGTTTGATGCCAGCGGGGGGGCCACTGGTACCCCAACATGAGAGAGCTGTAGTAGCAGATCCCACAGGAGCCCCGAAGTGAAAAATCACTCCGGATTCTCTTCTTTTGTGCGGCGTGTGTCCAGGGGGTGCGTATGGGCGAGACCTCCACCAAGCTGGCCAACGTCAACATGCATCAGGGGCAGAAGATCAGAGTGGAGGATGGCTGTGAGGTGGCCGATTCCTGCAGCTCCCATGTCTGTCCACAGCACAGCCACTGCACTGACAACTGGGGCTCCCACACCTGCATCTGTCATCCCGGTGAGCACGAGGCCGCATGAATACAATGGATGCCATTTCTTGTTCATATGTCAAGCCACGTCTTATGCTGGGGTTCTTTTATAATGAGACGGGAACAAGTGAACTCCCTATGGAGGTGGAGAGGTGGGTCCTGTTGGATGTTATTTTATTTCAAGGGGCACAAGTGAGGGGTCGATTTCTACATGTCACACGTTAGTCCTCACATGGACAAAGTCTTGAAGGTGTCCTCATGAGACGGCTTGAGGTCTTTGTACTTGTTAACTCGCTATGTGTAGTCTTCTCCTGTTGAATCCTCATTATGGTGGCTATGGATAGATCAAGAGGGAGAGACCTGGCTGGGATTTCAGTTGACAGATGTGCAAAGTCCAGTCAAGTGGCAGATACACATCTTTGGACTCCTCACTGGGCTGCTCTTTGAACGTTTTCCCCTCGGATAAATGTACCATTCAGCATCTATAAAGAAAAGCCACTGGATGAACAGGGATCAGCACACAAATTCCCATTCCGGGCCTCCACAGAGGCACGTTTGTGACCTTGACCAATGGCTCCTCCCTTTATTTTTTGCTATTTTCCAGGGTACTTTGGGAAGGACTGCGTGGACGCCTGTCTCCTGAACCCCTGTCAGCACGTGTCCTCCTGTGTCCGCCAACCCAGCTCCACCCGTGGCTACACATGCCAATGTGGCAGCAGCTACTATGGGGAGTACTGCCAGCACAAGTGAGTTGACCAGTAGCGACATTCCCTTCCGAAAGGCTAAAGGCCAAGATGGCATGTGTAGGTGTGTGTCCACGTCTAGTGGCTGACGTTGCATCCAGATTTTCCTATTCTCTCACTACACCCTTGATCTGCAAGCAGGGTTGGCAGGATGTTCTGGCTACTGGGCGGATGGTGGTTTTGGACTGGGGATAACACACTAAACACTGAATGTTTTGCTCCTTGGGTGGAGTCCGAAAAGACCTTTATCCTCCTAAAATCAGTCGGACCGGCCAAAAGGCTGAGAGCGATTATTGAAATTTGGAGGTGGTTTCCTGCCCAGAGTGTCACGCAAGGTCACCATCCGACCTGTCCGCTGTGAGGAGAGCTATTATTTCAACGCCACGTTCTTTAAACGCTTCACATAGTTTCCAGGCTTTGCCAAAGTGTGCCATGCCGTACCACCCCACTCCTCCCAGTCACTGTGGTAATCTGCTCCTTCTCTTTTTTTCACTTCCCTTGACTTTGATACCAGATTGAGCTGAATGAATGTGGCTGTTTCCTTTTTGAACCCACTGTGCATCAGTCCCGTTTTTGGAGTTCGTTTTAATCATTTCCACATGGGACATCGTTTAATGTTGGACACCGGGTGGATTTCAGATTAAGGGATGTGTTGTTGCATGGGAAAATTAAGCCAATTTCACTGAGCTCCATCTTTTGTCACTTTATGCAAGCCTCGCTTTGAGTCCGACTTGGGGTCGGGGCATCTCATGGCTACTGGAGTTTGGAGTGCTAATTCTGAAAATGGACGTCGTAGCCAACTGTCCTCTCCTGCAGGCAGTTTCTCTTGGTTAGTTGATTGTGAACGACCTGTTTAGTGGTTAAGAACACTTGAATTCTTTCTGACTCACTGACTGGCAAATCTGTAAAGCCTGGGTAAAAAAGTCTCATTTGACTTTGTACAACACCAGAGTCCCTCCAGGGGTGCGTACAGGCCAGATGATCACTATCAGCCTGGCTCACTCTTTTTCCCTCTCAGTCCAGTGATTTAAGACAGAAAGTGAAAGAATGTGCACAGTGAGGTGGTTTTGGGGATCATTGTAAGCTGTGTTTACATTTTTCCAAATATCAAGGACTCCTCAAGTACCTGCCATTCTCCTCCTGAGAGATCTGTTGTTGCGTGTCGTGATTAGTCGCGGACGCAGACTTGGACGGAACGTGGAGGCCTATCCTGACGTCCCATGGTGGGTTTGAACCCGCAACATCTGGCTTGTCGGCTCCCGAAGCGCACGTTCTACCACTGAGCTACTGAGCCCACTTCTATTCTCATCTTAATACCTAATAATCATGTCCCCCCCCTTTCCAGAATAACACGCCTGTTAATCTGCCGCGTGGGACAACACATTGTGCTGATCATGGTCATTATCGACATCAACACTGATATCAGTTTTACATTCATTTAATTATTAATATCAACGTTCTCCAGGGCAAACCTTCCCTGTGCTCGTGGCTGGTGGGGGAAGCCCGTCTGCGGCCCTTGTAACTGCAACATCTCAAAGGGCTTCTACCGAGACTGCAACAAGACCACCGGGGAATGTCGCTGTAAGGTAAGGCTGCAACCGCACACCACACACCACTGAGCTACCAATTCCGCTCCATCACGACGCCATTATGGAGGACACCTGAGGCAGTTTGGATAGATTTCTGTCCGACGCAGTGACTTGTGATGAGCATGTGCCTGTATTACGTTTGACTATTTTGCACGCGTTTGAAGCTACACGCACTGACGACCAGGTCACGAGTCGATCACTGTTCCCATCAAGACAGCATTGACTGCTTATATTTTCATCCGACCCCAAAGTCACATCCATTCGGGTCATATTTCCATTTTTACAAAACGCCCCCGTGTGTGTCTCCTTACAGTGCTGAAACCTTCCTTCCCTGTTTTCCAGGATAACTACTACCGTCCCAAGGGCAGTGACAGCTGTTACCCCTGTGAATGTTTCCAATTGGGAGCAACATCTCGAACCTGTGACCCCCACACTGGTCAGTGCCAATGTCGGACAGGTGTCATCGGGCGACAGTGCAACCGCTGTGACAACTCATATGCTGAGGTCACCTCCAGTGGCTGCATGGGTGAGCTGATGTTATTCAGTATAATACAAATGAGAATAATAATAATGATAATAATAAGCTTCATTATTATTATCATTATCTTCATTCTTCTTCTTCTGATTATTATTATTATATCATCATCATCATCATCATCATCATCATCATTTTTCCTGCCTCTGTCTACTTTTCACTTTGTTACTAAAAAAATTGCAAATTTCCCTTGTGGGAATAACTCATCTCATCTTATCTCATCTTATCTTATTAGCTCAGCTGTTTCCCAAATGACGAGACCCTAAGTATGATGCTACGCTTACTGTCCTGTTCATTGCAGTTAATGGGTGTTAAGTTGCCAATAAGATAAGATAATCTGCAGGAGCGTGAATTTACAATGCTGTGGGGCATGTATCAGGTCTGTATACTCACGTGGTAATAATACATGCTCAGGTTAATACTCCTGCCTCTGTCCCTGAGCAAGGCAATAGGAATAGGAACTGGAGTTGGTCCCCGGGGGGTGCTATATAGGTGCTAGATCCTCACTGCTCCTATACAGTAAGATGGGCAAATGCAGAGGACAACCTTTGTGACCTCTGATGACAATATAAAATGGCTTTTTTCCTTCCTTCCAAACTCATTCAAAGGGTGTTTGAGCTCCTTTTTTAATTCACTGTCTGAGCCACTTTTAATGCTTGGAGCTGATTCACTTTTCAATGGCCAAAACCTAACATGTTTCCCTTTAATACTTTATACTTAGCAGCAGCCTAGTAAAGGCATGGGTAAAAGTATAACCAGGCTGAAAAGGATCATACTTCTTCAGGAGGTCCTGTCTTCAGCCCCACCTCATCATCTCCCACAGTGAAATATACCAGTTAAATTGCCCCATCTGGCACACCAGTGAGCATGCGAGTGCTAAAGTGTTCCTCAGGCCCTCTGATGGGGAGGAGACAGGGAGCAGTTTTAGGACATAGCCCTTCAATCAGTGATTCAAATGGCTTGCCACCTGACCCACTCCCCTCCTCCCCCTCACTTCTCCCATCGACTGGGTCTTGAACCGTGTTTGTGTCCTTTCTCATTCAGTTGTGTATGAGGGCTGCCCCAAGGCTTTTGATGCAGGGATCTGGTGGCCAAAGACACAGTTCGGTCAGCCTGCAGCCATGAAGTGTCCCAAAGGCTCCACTGGTAAGATCACTCCTCCATGCTACCTGATCTCTGCGGAGGGTGTGTCTATAAATATGGTTGTCACTACAGATGCACTAAGTACATCCTGTCTTTACATTGATGGCAATTTCATAAATACGTATGCATTCATTTTACAATGTACAATAAAAGTGCACGCTGGCCTTCTGGTGATTGAAAAGCCCATCGGGACTACCTTGTGAATTTAGGGCTATACAGATTAAATTGACTTGACATCCTCATGATCATATATATTCAGCAGGCTGTGTCGGGTTCTTCAATTGAAAAATCACTTCCTATGTGACCTCTAAAAGCTAAAGTGGGAAATGATGTTTGACTTGTTTTATGGTGAGGAGAGTTGAAGACCATGACTTTCACTAGGGATGAGAGGGGGCTAATTTAAGCAAATACGGCCTTTTACCTTTGGACTTTAATGCAATTCATTACCTCCCTCCTCTCTCTCTCTCTCTCTCTCTCACCCTGTCGCTCTCCTCCTCTCCAGGCACAGCTGTTCGCCACTGCAGTGAGGAGCACAGCTGGCTCCCGCCAGACCTCTTCAACTGCACCTCTCTCAGCTTCTCCCACCTTAAGATGGAGGTACGTTTGATAAGTGCCCTTCCCTGCATCCATAACATAACAAGAAATTATGTTTTTTACTCAAGGAGGGAGAAAAACTAAAGCTCAAGTCAATCAAACAAATAGAAGAGGAGAGGCACAGCTGAACTTGTACTAAATAAATAAGTAAAAAACACTCAAACTTAATAGCAAACATATAGAAAACCAGGATCCTGCTTTTAGTTGTAAGAAACTGTAAATGTGACCCATCCCTGGATCACATGCTGTGTGTGGGAGTGTGTGGAGCTATGTTTTCACTGCTGGTGAGTACAATGTGAGGGTTAAGGTGACGGATGCACACTCTCCTCCATCTGTCACCCACACACATCTTCTTTGTGTACTCTCTAGGAAGAAGCGCTGCATCTCAACGGATCTCAGATGGACGGTGAGAGATCAAGGCGTTTGGCGAACATGTTGTGGATCACCACTAACCGGACGACGGCTCTCCATGGCAGTGACGTGAAGACAGCCAACAGCCTGCTAAGCCATCTCCTGCAATATGAAAGCCTGCAGAAGGGTTTCAACATGGCTGCCACCAGAGATGTGCAGTTCCACGAGGTGCCTTACTGGATGACTCTCATTCACTCTCCACTAACCTTGCACAGAACAGACTTACTGAGACTTCAGGGGTATTGAGACACGGAAACGTGGGAACCACTCTCTGTCACGCCAAATTCAACTTTGATTCATTTCCTGAATCTTGCTTTACTGGAAAAAGGAAAGTTAACTTGTAACACATTCAGACAGTCAACCTCAGATCAACTTCAGATTAACAAAGATCATGTTACTCATTACAACATGGAGAAACTGGGTCACAGGTAGATTTTATTTATTCTTTTTTAAGAAACATTGCATTTGGAAGATGTCGCAGAATGGCATCCTATTGGATAACATATAGAATATTTGCAGTATCTTGTTGACTGGATGGTGCCATTGAAAGAAATGATCTTTGAGGGAAAATTCTATGTTAACAGTTCTTCTCATTAAATGCTGTCCTCCTAGATTAATCTGAGACAAGGCTTTAAATCCAGCGCAGTTGGTCCTCCTGGTCCCAAAATAACTGTTGCACTCTGAGCACGACACCAATTTACTCCACTTCTCACCGGGGTTGCTAAATTAAATAACTTAGCAACTGATTTAATCAATCTATTAGTCTTTTTTGCTAGAAAGATGGATTTCTGAGAGATAAGCTTTTCCCCAACTGGCTAGCAGAGTTAGCTAACTCACTAGCCAATAGCATCTGGCTTGTCTGTGGCCCGGTTTGACCCCTCTTCTCAAAATGGGGGTTTGCTCTCCTTCCTTTTTTTTTCCTGCGACCCAATGCTTGCAAAAATCTAAATTTGCTCATTATTAATGGAATAGGGTTCCTTGAAATGAATATGAAATTGCATCAACAATAAAGTTAGGCCTCTTTGCCTTGTTAAAATGGAATTCTTCACTTATTAATTTCTTTTGGTCCGATGAGGACATGCTAAAAGGAAATCGGAAACGTAAAGATTTAAGCCTGAACTCATCTTGTCTCATTGTTGAGACTAGATTGTAATAGTTTAATTTCAAAAGTTTAATAGAAGACCCACATTGTTTGACTTAAGTAGCTTAAAGCGACATGCTAATACTAAGTCACTAGGTTGCCAAGTTTTACAGGCTTGCTTAAAAAGTGGCACAAATGTTCTGAAAGCTGGATTCCCTGTGAGGGGATTTCTTGCCTTCCTTTTTTAGAGAGGTGATGGTGTGGAGTCGAGCCGGGAAGGGGATTAAGTGTAACTAATACATTGAAACGATTAGCCTGTGCACTCTCTGACTTTCACTGAGCGCATGACCAAAACACGAAGCTGAAATTATGACAATAGGCACAGGTGGAGGAGATTTACAGGGTCAGGGGCCAATCAGGACAGAGGACTCTGGCTTACATGGCCAATAGGAGCCACCCTGGGCAGAGGACTGGGCTTTGGGTCAAATGATACAGGCATTAGATTAAGCATTATAGTGTCTGCTGAATAACTTCTCATCTTTTATGGAGTCATACTGCCTTTGTCTCAGTTACTGACTGTCAGTCCCTTTGTTCTGGGATGAACCTATTCACCGTGTCGGGCTCAAGTCATGTTTTGAAGTCCTTGGATTAGCTTGTTAGCTTGCTTAGATGCCTGGCATAGTTCTCATTGGATGTGTAGAGTGCCAGTAACGTTTACACTGTCGCAGCAGCATGTTTGAAAATCATTTGAATGTAGACTTACTGTGACAACTTTACGAAGACCAAGTATCCACATTTCCATATTTCATGATGAAAAGCACTCCAGTGGTACAAGAGTTAGATTGAAAGAAAATATGGTGATGCTTCCTTCTGTTTTTCTTCCTCCTCTAGTATTATTATTATTATTATTATTATTATTATTATTATTATTATTCTTCTTCTTCTTCTTCTTCTTCTTCTTCTTCTTCTTCTTCTTCTTCTTCTTCTTCTTCTTCTTCTTCTTCTTCTTCTTCTTCTTCTTCTTCTTCTTCTTCTTCTTCTTCTTCTTCTTCTTCTTCTTCACAATGATAAAAACAACAAGTAGCACGGTGGTAACAGTGACAGCATTGGAAGAGATATTAATAAATGACTGTGTCCTTTCCAGAACATTGTCCAGGCAGCCAGTGCCATCTTGAACCCAGCTAACAGCATCCACTGGGACTTGATCCAGCGGACGGAGGGAGGGACCACTCTCTTACTGAGGAGTTTTGAGGAGTACGCTCAGAACTTGGCTCAAAACATGAAGAAGACCTACATGAAACCCTTCACCGTCATTTCTGACAACATGAGTGAGTCTATTGAAAACCTGCCAGTGCAGCACAAGTCGTTCTTTACGTCGTAGCTATCAACAGTGGGATATAGCAAGAACAAAAGTAGGATAAGATCGATCTTACATTTGAATGACTAAGTGGAGAGTGTAAGAGTTGAAGGCATTGTGTGCTGACAGCTTTTGAGTTTAAGCAGGTGTTTATTTTATATCCAGGATAAAAGAAAATTCAGATCCATTGTAAGGAATTAAGCTAGCCTGCGGTAGCTTAGTGGTAAAGCTTGTGCTATGGGCACTGACGGGCCAGAGTATTTGGGTTCGAACCCAGCACGAGGCATCAGGAAGGGCATCTGGCCTTACTCCCCCAAGCTCCATCTATGTCCATGTCCACCCCCACAACATGGGGACTTATTATAAGATGTAAAAATGGACCTCACTCATTTTAAGCAGGTAAATGGGATAGATTGGTTATGCTGGGATTTTGGGAAGTAATGATGTTGGGTATGTCAGTGGGGGTGAAGTTGGTATGAAAGGGTCACTGGGACACCCCTGGTGTAACAGGTGACCCTTTGACACTCTTTGTTGAACAGTCTGTCAGCTGTAGTATAGAACAACATGGAGAGTGAAGACCACCGTAACTCCCTGTAACTCAGACTAACCCCTCATTTCTCTATTCTTAGTTTTCAGTGTGGATTACCTGGACCCCACCAGTTCAGAAAAGAGGAGGATGCCCCATTTTTCTGAGATCCAGACCACCCTTCCCAGTGACCTCCAGTCATTTGCACTTTTTCCAGAATCCCTCTTGCAAATTGATGACATCAAAAGTCCACCAGGTACAGTGATGGGGCCAAGCCACTGTTATTTCCCAAAGATTTTATTAATTTGACTGTTGGTTCAAATATCTGACATCAAATAATACTGACCATAAAGTTTCTTCTCTCTTGATTTAGCACTCAGATACGCATTTTGTTACCAGTCGAACAGAGTAGTTCTTCTTTCTGAGCCTGTGAAATATTCATCCATTCTCCATCAGGCTTTCTCTAGCCAGATAAATCTAAAACAAAGCCTGTGTAATGTCGACAGGGAGACAATCAGATTTCTTTCCTCATATTTGCTCAGTTTTAATTCGTCCTTCCTGAATGTACCTACATGCACCTATGCACTGGAGTCAAATTCCATATGGTGAAAACCCACATACATGGCCAATGAACTGATTCTGACTGATGACCAAAACGAGATCATGGATACAAGCGGCCGAAATGGGTTTTTTCAGGAGGGTGGCTGGCGTCTCCCATAGAGACAAGGGTGAGAAGTTTAGACAGTTGAGGTGGTTCAGCATCTAGTCAGGATGTCACCTGGTCTCCTCCCTGGTGAGGTATTCCAGGCACATCCAGCTGAGAGGAGGCCACGGGGTAGAGTGAGGACCAGGTTGAGGGATTATACCTCCACACTGGCCTAGGACCACCCCAGGACACCCCCCCCAGTCAGAGCTAGTGGATGAGGCCATGAGAAGGGGAGTTTAGGGTCCCCTGCTGGAACTGCTACATCTGTGCGGTTCACCAACACTCCCATTCAGCTTTGCTTTGACAGCTCTCTCATCGTGGAGACGTCAATCTCAGCCACTTTAGGTTATTCCTGTTTGAAATGTTTTGACAGCTTAAGCCAACATACAACTGTCAGGGTTAGCTAGGTGCATTTACCCCTCCCCCCTGGTTTAATTGTATATGTCCCAAGTCGTAGCTCCGTTAGCAAGTGAGTAGTTTAATATCTTTATGCCTTGTGGTACATAAACCTGCAATATATTTCCTTCAGCTCCTGCCAGTCCATGGTTGACCAGAGCTTGTCATCGCTCATTTTTCCCTTGTCCTCTATTGCTCCTTTTTGTTGGATTATTTGGGGGGGCTCAGTAGCTCAGTGGTATAATTGGTACTTCAGGAACCAAAAAGGTATATGTTGCAGGTTTGAACCTATCACAAGGCATCAGAAAGGGCATCCGGCCTTGATCCCCCAAGTTCCATCTAAGCTCATGTCTCACAACATGGGGACTGAAGGTGACACATATATCAGACCCCTTCTCATTTGTTCTCCCTATTTTTCTCACCAAATGTGCTCCTCCAAAGCCTCCTCTGCCCTTATTAGAGATTATTTTCTTCCTTGTACCCTGTGAGTTTAAATGAACTATAAATAGTGACTTCTCAATTATGTAAAAAGGCCAAAGAGACAGGTCTGCGTAATTTCACCCTGTGGCTCATGTCTGTTGCACCACTTTATATTCAAGTCAGCAGAACATGGTCTTTAGCAGCCTACAAAAGTCAATAGCTTTGTTTGTTTAGGCCAAAGGCATCCCTGCAAAGTGACTATTGAACATGATGGTCCAGTGAACTGCCGTAGAATACAATAATCATTGTGGACTGTATTCTACTTCCTATTGTCATTGTTTAACTGTCTTAACACTTACACATTCCAGTAGCAAATCATAATGTACTGATAACGATTTTATCTTCTAATACTACTACCAGTACTTTTGGCTGCTCCTGTTGGGGGTTGCTCCAACAGATCATCCATCTCCATCACTGCCTGACCTCTACATCTTCCTCTGTCCCATCAGTCACCTGGATGTCCTTCCTCATCACATCCATAAATCCCCCCTGGCAAGCTAAGTTTTTGGACCTAGTTATTTCTAAAACAATGTGGTTGGCCATGCCAACTACTCTGTCTTTCAGACTTCTGCTCTAGTCCTCGATTCCCTGCCCATATGCATCCTACAATGGAGGGGTCTTTTGCTATTCCCATGAGCCACTTTCACTGAGGTGCAGTTGGTGATAGTGGACTACACTGTCATCCACAGGTTGACCACACTAGCTGTATTTTGCGTTGAAATTCATAAGGAGAAATGAACTTCTTGATATCCTTTTTTTCATATGACAAAGTCGTAGTGTTTAATTTTGTTTTTGGTTTAGAGAAAAAGGAACACAAAAGAATGTTGTGCCCACAAATTCAACAAGGGGCCATGGCAGACCACAGGAAGTGAAGTCCCTGTGCATGTACAGAAAGTGTACTGTCACTTACCTACCTGTAGCCCATTTGACTGGCCAGTTAAAACACTTTAAAACACTTTTTTCTCCATTGTACCTTTTGTGTAGTTGCTGCAGTTGGGCTTTGTAGGACAGCATAGGGCCCTGGTATACCTCCCATAGTGCTGCTTTGCGGTATTTGTGTGCGAGTGTTACACTCTACTGAAGTAATCCATAATCCAGGAAAATGTGTCATTGTCCGACTGCATCACTGACCTTCTGCCACAGCAGACAGGGCTGAATGGTGTTGTGAGCAGAAGAAAAACCAAATAACATAATTCTCACTATGTTCCCTGCCCATCCAGATGGGTGAAAGCCCTTTGTATGAGGTAAATGATGGCCTCATCCATGCCTAAATAGCTCTGATATGCAAATTCAAATTCTGGTCCAGGGAATCCATCAAAAGGGGTTTGAGGTACTGCAGGACCCAGCCTTCAGAGATCTCTATTCATAATATATCTGCCACCAGTGGGTAGTCATTAAGATACCCAGGAGCATCCTTTCCTAGACATTGCAAGTACACACAAGATTTGCCATCAGACACAAATCCTCTACCCACCAGAGGATAGATTGAATGAGATTGAATGAGAGCTGGTGAATCTCTGCTAACTGACTGCCACAGTTTGAGGACCTGAGGCTGTCATAGCCTCCACACATCTGTTCTCGTCTTGGTGGAAGTGAACGACATGCTAGGGATAGCGAGAAATGGCTGGATGAATAGGTGTAGCTTTTTCTATGAAACAACCTCTCCTGCTTAATTCACAAATGACGAGGACCTCCAAACGCCAACAGCAATTCCCATTCCCTTCGCACCTGCAAATGGGGCATAATGGGTTTGATCCAACTATGGGACATCCGGCCTTAATCCCCCATTTCTGGTAAATTTCGTAAAGCACTTTGAGAGGTGAACAGACAAGTAAAGTGCTATGTAGAAATGAGTCATCTCTGGTGATTGGTGAAGTAAAAAAGTTGTGATTTCAGTCCTGTAGTTTTTTTTGTGTTTGTTACTTCTCTTTGAAAGAAGCAGGGTGTTTTCAGTGGGTGGAGCAACCCCCTCCCTCACACAAAGTGCCCTGATTTGCTGCTTCATTGAGGAAGAACTACTGCTTCACAAACTAGGAGTTGACCAGAGGTGGGCTTATGCAAATACCAGGTTAAAAATAAATTGGTGCCTATTGGAGCTGAAGATTGATGACTGACTGGCTCAATCAGCTCAGTAGTTTCATGCATTTATTTATCCGGGGCTGTTTGTTTGTGTTTCCTACCGGAAAATGGCAAATAGTACCAATATAATATGCCACTGGCACATGAATAACTTAGCTGATTGGAGGAAGAACCAGTTCTTATTTGTAATACAATGGCAGGAGTTGCCACTATTATAGCATGGCTCTCTGTGTATGTGTCTGGTTTTTGCAGAAAGGTCCTGACGACTGTGGATTACAGCATGGACGTAGGGTGGTACATATCTTTTCTCTCTCTCTCTCTCTCTCTCTCTCTGTCTCTGTCTCTATCTCTCGCTCTCTCTCTCTCACACACACACAGCAAATGACATTGTTGTGGAGAACCAGAAATAAAGACACTCTGGCACACCCACATTAATACACACCCAGACATGGCAGAACAGGTTTGGTCAGGCACGGGTGAGAGAGTAGGAGAGTAGCACTGAGGTGTGCATGCTAGTGAGGAAGCCACAGGTAGTAACTGGACATTCAGACCTGTAAGTAGGCAGGCCTTCCTTCAGACGCTCTGGCAACCAGGTGACCCATCATCCCAAGAGTTGCTACTGGTTTCAGGAAAAACAAAACTCGAGTAGACCTGAAACCTGGCGGACTGACCATTTGCTCTCTGTTGTCACTTGGTAGGGACGGACCAGAAAGCAAGAGGCGGAACTATTGAAGCACATAAGCACCTAGCCGGCCCTGTCTCTGTGTCCAGGTAAACATTCAGGTTAACCTACCTTTGCATTGTTGTATGGAGAGGCGGAGCAGCATAATGCCTGTGTGTTGTATGGGTTTTTGACTACAGCACTCCTGTGTTGAGGTGTGTAATGCACTGCTATTTTTTTGTGACTAAATCTGTGTTTCGTGGTTGACATGCAACGTGCCACACTGCATGAGCCCTGTGCTTTGTTTGTGCAGTGGCCTTACCGCTATGTGTCTACTCTGATGGAAGTATAGTTGAGAGAGAGACAAGAAAGGAGAGAGAGAGAGAGAGAGTAAGAGCACTGGGCTGTCTACTTGCTATATAACCTATGGTTTTGTGGTACCACCTTTAGTCTGGGCAAAGGAAATCCTGTCTGCTCACACACACATGAGCTCAGCTGGTACCTAACAGGTGTTATGGCTGAAGGTTTCAGGTGCCTCCCTATTCCTTTGTGTGTGTATGACAGCAAAGTAGATAGAGTAGGCTGTCAATCTATTTCCACCCAACACGGAGCGTGTCTCTGTCTGGATTCCTCCCTGTGATTACCTGACTGCAGCACACTGCTATGCTGCAGGACATGGACATGGCAACTTCATGTGACATGGAGGGACAGCCTCATTTGAGATAACCCCCCTTTATTTTTCACTCTCCAACGCATCATTGAGGGCTTCTGTCATTGGAGAACTGTAGTTGATTAGATTATTATTATTAATGATAATATTGTTATTGTTATAACCTGCCAGCTTGGAAATAGAATTTTTTACACTCAGTTTTCCCTTCCTCCAACACCATGTGAGCACATGTGCTGTATCATCTATCTCCTACTCTGCTTCTCTTTTGAAACCCAATCTTCATTTGTCTCAGACAACAAAGAGAGCAGAGAGGCAGGGAGGATGCAGAGGATGAGGGAGGGAAGGAGGGATCCATGTCTGATCTTCATGTGAGGCCCTAAAAAACCCAACAGAAAACTACATTATTATTGTCAGGCTTTAAACATAACAGTCCTCATCCTTGTGAGTGTGTCACAGCACATGTCTTTAATCCAAAGCACTGGGAGCATTTTTAGATTCATTATTTACCAGGTAAATTGACTTGTTCGTATAAAGCGCTTTTCTAGTCTAATGACCACTCAAAGCACTTTACAATGAATGCCTCACATTTACTGAGCTATGTGATGGGATACAAACCCACATTGCCTGACTCCCAGGTGCACTAAGCCACTGCGACTCAGTATGCAGGTAAAGGATTGATCTGGACTGAACTAGTCAAAGTGACAGTGTTTCATGGCTTAAACAATATTTGACAAGTTACTCTGCGAAACAAGAGCACCTGAAGACCTTTCTGTACCAAGACCATATTCTACAGCATTTTTTTATTTCTGTAAATCTGTCATGTTTTTAATACAGTTTAAAATTTAAATCCTTGTATCACTAGTACTGATACTACTTCTGACTGCTCACGTTAGGAGTCGCCACAGCTGATCATCCATTTCCATTTCTTCCCGTCTTCTGTATCTTCCACCTGCATGTACTCCCTCACCACATTCGTAAATGGTGGAGAAAGAAACTGTACATGGTGTATATAATGCATGCGAGCCATGAGGCTACAGAGGTTCTTGAGCAACTTTTCTCTTTTCGAGCAGTATTGGGATTGGGAACAGCTCACTTCCGAACACTCCCAAGAGTGATATGATTGGAGGACGTTTGATTCTTTGTTGTGTTAATTACAGCTCAATGGAGTGCTGTAGGGGAAAAAAAGGGGAAAAAGCAACAAACGCAAAAAAAAAAAAGCATGGCCAAGATCTGCTTTGGGGATGCCTACTGGGAAAATGCAGTTTTCAAGATAGAACGTTAGGCTTATTTTCTTGTTGTTTTCCCTGAAGTACTTGGGAGACCAGACATAGTTTTACATTGAGAGGGTGTCTAATTAAATAAAAAAATAAATTGATCTTCAGAAGCACAAGTTATCATGGCTGTAACTTTGGTTTGAGAAATAGGAGAGCACATTATAATGGTGGTGGGGGGTCTGGTCCTCCCCCAGAAAATATTTTGCAATTTGAATCCTATTTCCTGCATCTCCACATGCTTTTCTTCTTCTACTGTCTTCTACTTTTGGCCTCTTTTCTGTTTTCCAAGGGTGGCCAGACCAGGTTTTGTAGTATTCATTAGTACCGCGTGAGGGCACTGCATCAGTGATGGCTTCTAACCGATCCGGTATGGTCTTGTCAATCCGCTGGTTTACTGGTTTACCAAGATGTTATGTTGGATGGCCTTCCTGACATAACCACTAACCCTATGGATGTAGCAGCTACAGTAACAAAGGAAAAATGTGTGAAATAATGAATTTTATCGTCATGCTAAATTCTGCCGGAAGAACAATATCTATCTGGAAATATGGGATGGGCTAGTGACTATGTACTATGGTTACTATGGTAGCCCTGCATTAGTAATAGTGGAAATGTTACCTGGCAAGAGTGTGTCGATGTGGGCTCACGTTGACTGAGCCAACATCAGTAAGTCTAGACAGAAAATGTGATTATCCTGGGCCAAATCACCGAATGGCCTTCTAGTTAGCCAACTCACATTTCCTTTCACTCTTTCCATCCCCTCTCCAAAGAAAGACATTAAATTTAACTGCTGCTGTTAGCATCTCATTTCTATGAACTGCTGCTTGTCATTCACTGAGTAATTTTTCAAGTGTGTATCCACTGAACACGATCGCATCCACAGAAGCCATAATGTTGTATCGAACCACAAAGGCTGTCTGTGTCTGCTACTCATCTGTGGTAATTTTTTGGAGTATGTCAGACCCTCACAATCAGAAGCTCAATTCATATTCTCAGCTAGAATCTGATGGCTGGCGGTACAGTGGCGTATTAGACACGAAGTGTGCAGTATACAAACAGAACTTCTACAAGCAGACTGGCTTATCATGAGATTCATAGCTTTTTCATCAACATTCAGCATAGTTTATCAGTAGATGTACTAATTCCTAATTCTCTAATTCAGGGAGCAGTAATGATAACACTCCTCAGCATTGGAGATTTTCTATGAAGATGCTCAGTGTCCACAATAAGCCTGTTTACTCTTTCTGCTCTCTTTACTCATCTTTCTTCCACATGTCTTTCCTACTCTGAAAGCACTCCCTTCTTCACTCGAAGGCCTCTTGTTCTTCTCTTGAACTCCGTCCTCAGTGAATGGTGATCAGTATGTCATCTTGGTGAGGTTCTAACCAGAGGTTAAGCGGTCAGCAACACAGCTGACGGTCTGAAAACAGTGACTTGAGGTTATGCAGTAAAAGTATTCTTTCACGGTACTGAAGTACTTCTTGGAGCATATCTCAACTTTTTGAAACTTTTTACATTTTTTACAACTGTTACTTTTATTTGTTGGTGTAAGAATCTGAACCCAGAAATGCTGAAGCCATGAGATGGAATGGTGACATCTCCAGGGGGTTTTTCCGCCTTTAGCCCAATGAGCACTGGAATAGGCTCCAGCATGACTCCGTGACTTGACCTTGGATAAGCGGTTGAATATGGATGGATGGATTGATGGATGGATGTTGGTGCTATAATAAAACCTGAAGACACCCCTTAAGCATGAGTTATTTCAGGAACAGTTACTGTGGAGCAGTGGAAGCCAATGTTTATGACTTGTCTCTGGTTCTGATGAGCACCAAAAAATACACTGGACCACTTGTTTTCCTCTAAAAGAAAGAAAAAGCTGACATGAGGGCAGCATAGCTCAGGGGTAGGGTGTTTGTGTAGTAATTGCAAGATTGGTGGTTCATTTCCTATCCCTTGCAGAAATTGTGTCAAAGTGTCCTTGAGCAAGACGCTAAACCTGGGATGGAATAGTGACCTGTCCAGGGTGTTTTCCCAGCCTTTCATCCAATTATTATTCCGTTAGGCTCCAGCATGACTGCGTGACCTGACTTCAGATAAGCGATTGATGATTGGATGGATGGGATTGACGTTTATTTCACTTTCCTTTCCAAATAAAATATCTGCTTCTATGCCAATATGGTTTTTCTTCATATCTTCATCACTTATTATCATATATATTTTGATGGTGAGAAAATTGGTCATATGGAGGGAAAGATAACAATTAATTCAATTGATGAATTCATCAAGCAAACATACAGCAGTCGAGGCAGGTGGCTGTTGGGGCGAGTAAGGGGATGCTCCTGGTGTTGTGATGGCAGTGTACTTCACTGTAACTTAAACACTTTATAAACAAGTTACAATTCAATGTCCACCTGTGGCAAAGCACGAGCGTGTGAGAGACTCTGGAACACTGCTGGTCCAGGATGTGCTTCAAATCCCAAGACACATGGAGGGTTTCTCCCGTAACCAAATTAACCTCATGACGCTCAAGTCAAGGGTTGTGCTATCATTAATCACAATCTGTCATTGTGGTGGATAAAGGGGTTGTTTTAATTCCATCCTGTAGTAACATTACCAGTCATACCCGTTTTCACATACAAATGCATTTTCTGCTGCATTTGTGTTTATGTTGATTATTATACTTAATGCCAATGCTCAATAGTCCTGACGAGGGCTACCATCAAAAAACATTGACAGTGAAGGAAGCCGTAGAACGTTGCACGTAGAGTTGTATTGATGAGCTTTGATTGGCCCAATGAGTCACATAGTCATGTGACTCAGTTGGTTAGTTGGCCAGGGCACAAATCAAAAAAGAACTGCTTTCCTTGGTGTTTGCCCATTTTTAATTTTATGATTACATGTATGGTAAACCAGTTATCGTTGAGACAGACCATCAGATCCTGAAAAAGCCTCTCCACACAGCACCAGCGCGCCTACAACAATGGTTTTTAAACCACGCAAGTTTAATCTGAGGCAAAGAGCTCTGCCCAGCAGAGCTCTTTTGCTCTGCACATCACCTCACAGAGCAGGAAGACTTTGAGCTTACCAGCTATAGTGAAGCAGTTCTTCCCATTCCGAGATGAGCGCTCCATGGACGATGAGGTAGTAATGAAAGGGACAAGAGGGGTCATTCCCCATAGCACGGCTAGTACATGTTAACGGTACACCCGTCACTGACCACATAACTAACCGGGATCTCATGCTCATGTGACTACATGACTCATTGGGCCAATCAATGCAATACTACGTACACCATTCTACATCCCCCTTCTTTAGTTTAACAACTCCAATAACAGGAAATATGCACTAGAAAACTATCTCAGAATAAACAGCTGTTTGGTGAATGAGTTGCATGTAGAAATCACAACTGTATTAAAGTAACACACACCAGAAACAACATTGTGTACATGTGCAAAGAAACAGCATAACCTTTCACACATCACATGCTATGTGCATGGTAACAAAAGGGAAAGCTGGCAGCTCCATGTAAGGCAGAGCGAGCCAAAGCACAAACATTTCCTTCCATTCCAGCACAAATGATAATGAACTTGAATTTGAACTTACTTGAATCATAGAATGATTCCACATGCATGTCTCGGTGTTACATTTCCCGGAAATTCTATGAGATGATTCCCAGTACACTGGTGCGAATCATAGATGCTGGAAAGATATACAGTGACCATGAGGACAAGGGTAGCCAGTCTTTTTTCCAACATGCTCGGGTAAACGTGAGGCACACATTGTAAAGGGCTCCGAGTGGTCGCTTGTCTAGATAAGTGCTATATAAAAATGAGTCCATTATATATCTTAAATTGTGGTGGTTTTTCAAAATAAATGAAGCTACCAGCGCCAGCTACCAGTGGATAAATGTAGATATTTGGGACAAAGTCGGTGCTTATGTGAAATTAAGCCATTCTTCTACAAAACAGAACTACTTTTATTCAAAAAGAGTGGACAAAGTGAAAGTCAGTAATTAGCAGAAGGAAACAAGTGTGCATGATGGCACAGTGTGCACATGAAGTGGAGATGTTAAGTCTTCTTGTGCCGTAGAGTAGGAGACGGGACAACAGGGGGAAGTGGAAACTATAAACACTGATAAAGTGAGGTGGCATTGCTTTGGATTTTGGGTGGTCATCTTGTAATTGGAAGATATGTGGCTGGATCCCTGCCCCCTGGAAAAAACATATGAAAGTGTTCTTCAGCAAGACACTGAACCCCTGACTGCTCACTGGGTTCTGCAGCTGCTCCTATACAGTAAAATGGGTTAAATGCAGAGAAGCATTTCCTTTTGTGCACATTTACAAATGAATGAAGCTTCTTCCAAAACAGTAAGGCAAGCAAGTACAGGTAGAAGAGAGCTCGAGATAGATGTCGATACCAGAAATCAGATTTAAAATTAGAGCCACATTTCATTCACAATTTATACCTTTTGATCACCATGCATTTTGCGTCTTTTGGCGAGATGAAAATATGAAGATGAATGAATAATTAAATACGCATCTCGGTTCGTCGGACCATTTGTACCAGTTGTGTATAGATGTATGTGAAATCCATTATATAAATAATTTAAAACATGTTACTTAATGTTTTATGATGCCATGTACAAGGTTTTCTGACATAGAGTCAAATTTGATTATTGATCTTAGTCTGCCTTCATGTCCATTCAACATCAAAAACTTAAAGATTTCCACTCAAGGACTGATTTTAGCTCATCTCCAAATGTGGCTGAGAGGGAAAACGTGCAGACACACAACAAACACTGTGAGTGTTCATTCTCTGCGTCTGAAAGGAGATCTCTCTATCTCTTACCGCCCCCTTTCATGGCTTCATCCATGGCTTGTCTTAAAGATGAAGAAGAAACTTTATTCATTTGTCATTGTGCATGCATCCAACAAAATGTCTTCTCTGCATTTAAACCAACCTGTTGTATAGCAGCAGTAAGCAGCCACAGTGCCCAGGGGGCAGTCAGGTTTTCATTATCTTGCTCAAGGACACTTAGAAACACTTTCTGAAGGAACTGGGGATCAAACCATCCAATCCTCCAATTGCCAGACAGCAACCATACCTCCTAAGCTATGCTGCCCCAAATGGTCTGCCAATTCATCCATCTTAACCTCAACACTATCTCAACATGTCTGTATCCTACATTTTGTCTGGATGCCCCGCCCTTCACTGTCAGCCATTTTATTTTTTAAACATAGCTGTCATCTCACTGCACACATGTGTACACACAGATAGACAGTTGAGCTTTGAAACAGACTGTAAAACCCTCTGTGCTTGACCTTTAGTTCTTGTACAAATTGAGCTGGGGCCAGAGCACACCTCTGACCTGAGCGAACACTTCAGGGCACCCAGACTGACAGCCCACGTGTGTGTATGTCATAGCATTCACGTGTGTGTGCAGTGGATGATATGGCACGTCAGTATGTGCAGAGGAATAGTGAACGGTGCATGTGGGCGTGCAGGTTGGGGTAGAAGAGATTGACTGGCAGGCTTGCTGGCAGAGTCAGTAGGAGTCTTTCCTTCTATGATGTTGGAATCGGTTGTAGATGTTTAAAGTCAGGCGGTGACCTTAACTTGACTCAGTAAGAGTGTGTTTTTCCTCGAGTGCTTCCATACTTTCCTGTGTTGTCGTGTTATGAGGAGTGACTCGCATCCAGCTCCGATAACAGCTTGTTGGTTGTTAACTTGGAAACGACAGTATTTGAGCTCTCCTGTGTCTACCACTTCTGCTTTGAAATATTCTCATGTTTGAGTAGTTTTTGATGGTTCACTCATAGTAAGACATGCAGCATGCATCCAAAGAAATCCCATTTGGGATGTTGGATTGTGGTTTGGATAACTTCTTCCCTCCCTGCCTTGGATTGAAGACCAATGCACCTGAAAGGTTTTGTTACTTTGCAGACCTGGCATTTCGACGTCTAAGCCCAGTTTCATAGCATTTGGTAAGCTTGGGTGTGAAAATGTCCAGGCTCTCAACTGGTCCACCAGTATTATACTGAACACTCATTTTGCCCCCAATTAAATTGCAAACCATGAATTCCTTTCAAGAAAATATCCATATTTGACTTGATGACTATTAAGACATAAAAAAGCAATGACTTTAATGTCATTTGTGAGGCTATCTGTATACAATACAGATGATTTTGAACTTCCCACCCCACCAGGAGGTTAAATTTGTTTGTGGTTTGTTGAGCCTTTAAAGTAGTCACTATGAGTAATATCAAAACAAGACACCCCCACAGTTATGGCATGATATAGGGACAAGGTCATGCAGGACAAGGTCAGGCAGAACAAGGCCTAGTTCACTACACCACACTGTACAGACACGCATACACAGAAACTTGTGCATGGTCGTACACTTCAACACAAATATGTGCATATGTAGAGATAGTTACACACACACACACGCACACACACACGCATACACACACGCACACCTCCAGATTCCAGACAAAAGCCGACCAGTAAGAGACCCATCTGTCTCCACTACCACACTTCAAAGCAACTCCTGCCCAACCCATTCGATTTGACGAATCCATTAGGGATCAATTAGACACCATGAAAGCAGAGGCATTATGTTTTCCCACCATGCTGAGAGTAATGTCATCAGCTAAGCCAGACGTTATGATGATGGTCATGAAAGGGGTTTGTTGAGGATGTATTTTTTGTATGATTTCATGTTTGTGTGCATGTGTGTGTCCAGTTATTCACAATTGTGTGAAATATATGCCTAAACATATGTTTGTTTTTGTCTAAATCGGATTATTGGTAGTTTGATTCCTGGTCCCCACAGATGGCATGTTAAGGTGTCTTTGGGCAGGAAACCGAAGCCTTAACTGCTAAAGTCTTGCTATGGAATGGTGACCTGTCCAGGGTGTTTCCCTGCATTGAGCTCAGTGAGCACTTAGATAGGCTCCAGCATGACTCCACCACCTGACTTTGGATAAGCAGTTGACAATGGACATATGCATTATCCAGTAATTCAAGTGATTTCTTTCAATCTTGTGCAGTACAAGCCTGTTTCATACTTCATGCTCTGTATCTTGGCAGCTCAAAACTTTTGAGTTTTGTGTTGAATTGACTTGTTTTGGAAGTTAGTCCTAAGGGTTGTAAGCAGTTAAGTCAGGGGTTATAAATTGTCCTTTCATCAGTCCATGGTAACTGGCACTGCTACTTGTAATAGTAAGTTAACCAGCTGGGGTGTTTTTATGGTGACACAATGTGCTACCTGCAGTGCGATCTGTTAGAGTGAAACAAAGCTCTGTCCCCCTCCGTTCCTCTCTTACACTCTGCAACACTTCACCCCTTGTACCTCCAACTCTCTTCTGTTACTGAAACTTTAATAGACTTCCTCCGTACTCTCACTCCCCACCCTGTCTTCCTCCTTCAGTCTTTCTGTCTTCCTTTTTGTCTCTATCCCTCTCTCTTTCTCTACCGGAGGGGTTCATGAACCCTCAGAACAGATTTATTAGACTGTCACTAGACTTGGCAGTACCTGTGCAGGGAACAAATGCCACCTGCCGTGGTCTTGTTGCAATTAAAACTATTCTATTCTATTCATCGACAAATGTTGCAACATTTACATTGATGTATGGATCTATTTGTTCATAAAGAACAAAGTGCAGCTTTTTAAACAAATGCCACAATTGAATGCGCTTCACCAGGTTTTAGCTTCAAGCTAATTCACATCTGAATTCTGTTGGCAGATCGAATCAGAACAATCACAATACATGCATGGTACTCTTTACAAGTAAAGACGTCATAAAGCTGAGCACACAACATTCATGTCAACAAGATACGCAAAATTACAAAAAAACAAATCACAAACATCGAGAGCGGGAGGTTGCGGTTCACCTTTAATTTTCTGTTCTCTTTTTTTTCATATCTCCGTGGTAACATGTTGGTTAATTAGCAACCGAGTCTGGTGCTGTAACTCTGTTATGGTCTGTTTCTAGTGCTGATGAGTAACATCTGCCCTCACATACATATTCATATCAACACGTCACCTAACACTCATAAACAAATTACATATTTGCACCCACCCTCCATGCAGAGACGTGACTTCAAGTCAGCATTGGCGGTGAGACAGCTGATATTTGTTGTGTACAAATTATTAGTCACTGTATACAGGAAGTTGAGGGGAGAGCCACACATCCCTCATGTTGATGAACTGTTCACGACCTGTCAGCCTGTTCAGGGCATCACTTTTATTACTGAGTAGGACGGAGAAAACAAAGAGCTGAACCTCTGCCACTTGTTCTCCCCTGCAGAGATAGGGACATATGTGATAGAGGGACAGAGAGAGGAAGTGAAATAGATGATATGGGTGGAGGCAAAAGATTTACATGTCTCGAGTGTGTGTCTGTGTGTGCGCGTGTGCGTGTGTGTGTGCGTGTGTGCGTGCGTGCGTGCATCTATATATATATA
>OMLC01103974.1:0-17778 GCA_900302585.1 Regalecus glesne | reverse complement strand
ACACACACACAGACACAGACACACACACACACACACACAGTGGGGAAAATAAGTATTTCACTCCCTGCTGATTTGGTGACCTTGGCCCCTTATAAAGAAATTAACGGTCTATACTTTTATGGTAGGTTCATCTTAACAGTGAGAGACAGTATATACAATCTTCCCAGAAAATCACAGGATATGAATTTTAAACATTTTGAATGTGCATACATATTTTCGTACATATATATGTACATATGCACATACATACATATATACATACATACATACATACATACATACATACATACATACATACATACATACATACATACATACATACATACATACATACATACATACATACATACCTTTCAGATTGCTCTGACAGAGTATGATGTAAACACAAACATAGTCCATCCACGTCACCACAACTATGGTTTCCCCTCCTGGTGGGATCACTGGCCCTTTAGATATGCATACGCACTCTCTATCCCCCTTTATTCTCTCTCCAGCACATACACAACAAATTAACTCTTGAGCATACATACTGGATGACTCTGACGTCCTAACCTATTGTCGTCCTGGCTGTGGAATGGTCCAGGTCTCACTTGGTGTCACAGTGAGGCCTGTTCATACCAGGAGATGTTCAGACCTGCTGCTGGGCCCTGCAACACTCTGACGCACCACATGTCACATGATATCAACCTGTTTCTGCTGCTGCTCTGTTTGCGTGTGTGAGTATACATGTACGAGTGTGTTATGTGAATTTGCCTGTGTGTATGGGCCATACACCGCTTGAACATCTACATGTAGGTATACCTGCTGTATTATAGGCCAGTGTTTTGCGATGTGAGGCATATAATTGTGTGCTCCACAGTCCTTTGCTTGGACACTTTCTGTGAAGCCCAGAGGTAGGGATGTTAAAAGGAGTATGTTACAAGAAGTTGGTCACAAAGGATTATGAGCCTCCTGTTGCAAACTGTGTCACAGATAAGAGAAAGGGGTGAGGATCAACAGCTAATAGGACCCTTGCTTCTCATCACACTTCATTTAGATGAATAGCCATCAATAATGTCTTGTCATACCTCTCCTGATGACTAATGATGCATACCATTAACAAGTAAGAAACAGGAACATATTTGATACACTGAAAGGGACACTTCAAAGTCAACATACACTTCATGTATGACAGAAACTTGAATCAGTTCATCTGGACACAGTGTTTAGTGAGAGAAACGTTATATGACTCACAAAAAGAGGTGAATCTGTTCAACTGGATCAGAAGTTTATTGAGAAACGTTTCGTCAGTCACCTGGTGAGTAACGAAACGTTTCTCAATAAACTTCTGATCCAGTTGAACAGATTCACCTCTTTTTGTGATTTCCCTACCTGGATTATTGAGCATGCATCATTATATGACTCATGTAAGTGACCTATTCAGTATGAGCTGACTGCAGACATCGCTACACTTATAAAGAGGATAGTCGTATAATGACTAAAAACACCAATCAATTTTATATTGATTGCAGTTTTATTGCTATGAATTTCTGCAACTATTAATTAAGATTTACTATGGTAATATGTGCTGTTCATGGATGACTGGGGAATAGTCTCAATCCCAGCATTGATGGCAGTGGCAACAGATCTACCCTTCCCCCTTTGGGGATGGTTATTCCTTTGTCACATAGATGGCCTCTTCGACTCCCGCTTCAAACCAGCCTTCCTCCACATCAAGGATGTACTCATCCTCAAAAGAGTTGAAGCTGGTCTGTAGATGGGTGTTTGCACTCTTCGCCAATCTACCTAAAGTGTTATTGGCAGGATGGCTCCTATGAAAGACAGCTATTATGTTTCAAAACTCAATCATCAGTGGTACTCAGTTTGTAGCTGCCTCTACCTGCTACAATATCCCTTTCACAAACTATCTCTTCATTCACAAAGCTGAATCAATAAAAATATTTCTGCCAAGAATTCAGGCATACATTTATGAAACTTAGACTTAGGAATGTTTGACAGCCATGTTCGATTGCTACCAATGAGAACCCAGCATACATTGATGGTTTCCCATGCTAGCTAGGTCAGAATTGAGTATTTGATATTTAGATTAGACTCCATTTCAGAGGTAGAGTGCATATTTCATGAATGAAAAACCAGACATCACGGGTTTGATCCTACTGCCAGATGTCCGGAAGGGCATCCTGCTTTAATTCTCCATGTTCTATCTAAGTCCATGGCCAACCCCACAACATTGGGCCTAATTGGGCACATAAAAATGGACTTCTATTTCCATTTGACTTATGTTGTTATAGAGTTTAACTAGGACAGACCAAATATTGTCCTACTTTTACTGAAATGTTTGATTAATTAAGATTCAACGGATTGGGCTGGCACTTCAGAAATCTCCTGAGGATTCCCACAAAAGATACAAATTGACTTTGTATTTCAATGAAGTTTGCCTTAAGTCAATTACAACACATTGGTTCATAATTCTAGAAAATTGCTTATCCCATGGTATAAGTTAAAGTTACCGATTTTAATTTTCAGGCAAACTAATGGATAGGTCACAGAAGGGTGTGTGGCTCCAAGTCAGCTGTTGCCAGTTTGACCCCACTACAGGGTCTCAGGAAAGGCTATCCATCTTTGATCGGTAATCATCAATCCCCCGTATTGGTTAATATGAGGCATATGTCGTAAAGTTCTTTGAGCGGTCACTAGACAAGAAAAGCACTTGATAAAAATGAATCAATCTATCATCTTCCTGCAGTATGAGAGTGATAGAAGTCAGATATTACTTTCTCGCCATCCTTGATATAAATCATCTGAGCTGCAACGGAAAAATGAATATCATAATTATCCATAGCTTTTGTTGAGTTGAAGAAATACTGGCCATGTAAATGTGATGCGTGAAGGCAGGCATATAGGAACCCGATATAAACCTAGTTTTAAAATTTAAAAGAGCAATGCAATTTGAAGGAGTGAATATAGAAGTCTTGAAAGCCAAAAATTAAGTAAAAATACAGAGAAAGATTTAAAAAAAAGAACTGTACTCCAACAGCTCTCAATCATATCTTTATCAAATTGTGTGATATTTCATGCAAACACTCTTCCTTGGAATTCAAGCACAAATGTGAGTATATGTGTATGCACAGGCTTGCAGATACTTATTTCTACCTAAAAGATCAGGGTGTAGGTGTTAAGCAAAAGCGAGACGGAGATTCATCTTCATGTTGAAGAGCTAGGAAAAACTCAAAATCACATTAGCAACAATCACAATCCCTTGTCGCAGTAAAAGTAATGTCATCACCTCGCAAGGGTGCATGGATAATGTGGTCAAGGAAACCTAGCAATGTCAGGGAGAACAAAATATGCATGTAAACATGGGTGAGATCGCTGTGGATTATGACTGTTCAAACTTGGTAATTGTCCTACAGGTGAGTGGCCACCATATATATTCCCCCAGAACTTACTAGAACTGGCCCTGTAAACTCAAATGACTTTCCCAAATTGTCCTGGGGCTCCCAGGCAGGCAACCGGGGGGGCAGAAAGGCAACAGGAGGTCGATGGTGGGCAGGTGCCGGGTGCAGGTCCACGGGGGTCTGGGCATACATTGAGGTAGTCACACCAAGGGGGCAGCCACAGCATGGTGGCTGACCCACTTGTGGCCCAAGTCCAGGTGGGCCAGCTTTAGGCAGTCAACCAAAAATATGATCCATCCTACTGGCTATGTCAACAACAAAAGTTTTGTCACTGGTCTCCACAACCCAGAAAGGACCATCATAAGATGACTGAAGGGGGCCCTGATGGGCATCATGGCGGATAAACACACACTCTGCCGCTTGCAGATCAGTCGGGACACTCACCTGAGGTAGAACAGACTGTGAGGTTAGGATCAGCAAGAAAGTCCTGACATTGTGCAGTAGAGAACGCCATTGTTTGGGCGCGGACCAGGAAACCATAGCATTGGGAATAAAATTTCTCGGGACCAGGAAGAGCTGACCATAAACCAGCTAAGCTGAGGAGGCATGGAGATCTTCCTTACCTTCATGGATTGGTGAAAACCTTCCCAGTGGATGTTGGCTTGCGGGTGGTAAGCAGCAGTGTGGTGGAGTGAGGTGCCTAAATTCTGGCTAATGGTTGTCCAGCACCCAGATGTGAACTAGGGCCCACGATTCGAGGTCAGGTCACACTGCATGAGGGAACCAAAGCACTCAGAGAAGTTTACATAATAAGGTTTATGACTAGCCATGTGGGGCTCTTGCTGGGGCTGAAGTGGAGCTGGGAGTTGGGGCTCTGGTAATGGGGCAGATGTGGTGAGCGGAGCTGACTGGTTTGGAAACTGAGCGTTCTGGGTCACAGGGTCAGCCGCAGCCGAAATCTAGGCAGACAGTTCTCGAACTGAGTTGACCTGGGCTGAAACCTGAGTAGACAGTTCCTTGAATGTCCTATCCAGGCTTTGGAACCGGTCAGACTGGGCACTGCTGCTCAGCAGAAACTTCAGCCACTGCAACGGAAGCCTCCTGGAGCAGTCAGGAGTGGCTTAAATTCCCGTTTGGACCTGAAAAGGCATAGGTTCTTCAGTCATATCTCTTGAGTCAGCTGAGCCCTACATGGCCAGATTTTCTGCTAAGGTTGATTGGCTCCAATGCAAATGCAAGACGCAGGAGATGGACAACGGCAGTTTGCCCAGCAGGGCCTTTAAAAAACACAGTTCAAGGAGCAATAGTATACATGACTAAGGTCAGGCAATCAGCATAGAGCAAAATAAAATAAAAGTATGGTTTGGTACACACAGGGTCCAGAAGTCAAGGCAACAATCAAATGTGAGAGGCAGGCAAGCTGGGGCCAATGCATTCGGTTGAGAAGAGATCATCTCTGCTACCATCTGTTTCCTGGACTAGTATTGGATTTTCCATGGATGCACATGTCTAGGTGCCTCCAAATCCCCTGGTTTTCATGCAAATGCGAGCAAAGTGGTTAGCTGTACCATAGGCTTTGCACACCTTTCCATAAGCAGCACATTGCTCTCACCCTCCCCCATGCGGCACACCGCAGTATCTGCACGCAAAGACACTCTGGGGCTGGGGTGAACTTTCTCTGCTGATTCCCTGTGGCATGGGGACATTTTTTTTGATGGCCATCTGAATGTTGCATTGACGCTGTCCATATGTTGCCTTTCTTGTTCCATGGACCTTAGTGTCATGTCTGTTAGCTCTGCAGCTTGGCATATTTCTATGGCTGTAGCTAGCATCAGACCTTTCTCTCTCAACAGTAGTCTACACGAGCCCTCAATGACAATGCCAAGTACTACTTTGTCCCTTATCAACTTGTCCCTGAGACCCAAAGAGTCACGTGTCGCCGCCTTTTCCCTCAAGTGGGTAAGAAAATTGTCAATTAACTAACCCTCCCCCGTTTTGCAACCGCCAAATACGTATCACTCATTTATTGCGTTTGACCAGTTTGAAGTACTCCTCTAACTTATCCAGAATGATCTTCACGGTGTTGTGCTCCTCCACCGTCTACTGTAGGTTGTGTTTGTACATTCTGGCCCTATTAAACTCCTCAAAGTAGCTGTTTGGACTGCTGTTGATGCCTCTACCAAGTCCATCACAAAACTTTAATCTTAAAATTCAGACCTGAAGATGTCCCAGATTGTGCTCCAGTCTCTGCTGAGCTTCATTGAACCAGGACGGGAATCATGTGGTTGAATGCCATCTCGTCAAAAAATCTTCAGTAACCTCAATTAGCTACGGAGCTGAAGCTAGCTTGTTATCTGGTAGCACTAGGTAGTAGTAGCGTACTAAGCTAGTGGAAAAAAAACTGAGTTGTGGATATGCACTTACGCTAATACGCTATCCATTAGCTGTCAATCTGTCATTTGCATTAACAGCAAAGCCACTTCTAACACCATGTTGCATGAATGAGGTCACAAGAATGCTGGTATACTTGACTATTCATGTTGTAGCAAAACGCAAGGTACAGTGGGTAATCCCAACATGTAGTACTGAACATAAACCACCAGTAGCTGGCAGTAATGCATCATGTAACACCAGAACAGAGAATACCTGCAGCCTGCTTGCCTATTGTTTCTTCTGGGTGTCGCCAGACATAACACCTAGCATGCCACTGCCCAGCGCCAGTACTTCTCTAGGGTCCACCGAAATCAGAATGAGGCAGCACAAGGAGGTAGGCGGCTGCCACCCTGGGATACCAATGAACCCCTCAATGGGCCCCTACCCTACGTTGGCTGACTGGGCCATGCCCAAGGACTGTAAATACACTGTGTGGTGGGGGGGCGGCTTGCCCAAGCTTTTGTGAATATGGGGTCCACCTCCTCCCTCGTCCAACCAGGGGTGCTGCCGGGCACCGAGCACACCCTCCCCCAGGACTGGATAACCACCGCTGTACATCTCCATACAGTCACTGGCAAGCTGGCTGTCATGCAGGGAAGAAAGACTCTTATGGGTCACCGCAGGGGGGAGAGAAGTGAAGCATGAGTTCTGGCTCACTGGAATCCAGGACCCCTTTATTCTGGGGCTGGACCTGTTGTCCCGATTGGGGGGGGTCAAGTCCACTTACCGTTAACGTTGTTGCACATCGAGAACACAGCAGTGAGACTGCAGTGAGGGAGCACCGTAAGGAGGTAAGCCGTGCCAAGAACCATCCCAGGTCAGCATGATGCACAGTGCCAACCACATCAGAAGCCTGCATAGCCCTACCAGTGGCTGGGTCCAAGCTTTCACTATCAATGGAGATGCGCCAGGCCAGGAACCATCTCCCAGAGAGGAGCAGCCCTGGGCTCAGTGAGAGCCAGTACCGTCCACTGTGGAAGCTGCTGGATGAGTTCATGGACAGTTTCGCAGCCTGTGTGGAGGAGTGCACAAAGATTGATCTGGTGACTTGAGTCCATCGACACAAGCATGGCAATGCCCATTTGGTTACACCCTCACCAGCCTGCGTTGGCCAAACACGAGGCCGCGGAGAAGAAGATTACGGAGACGGAGTGCTGGTATCGTCATCAGGAGCGAGACTGGCTACCCGTCTCCCCAGATGTAACTCATCAGGATGATGGAGGCGGCGGTCCCTGAAGAACAGCAGGAGGCACAGGCCAATGATGCCATCCTTGCTAAGGTGGGCCAGTGGATTGATGCGGGGAAACAGCCGGCAAGGCACAGTGTCTAAGCCTTGGTGGTGGAGGCCAAAGCCAACTATTCCCAACTGGGCCACCCTTGTATGACACGATGACCTTCTCTATCAGGTGTGGTGAGCCCCTAGGCAACGAGTGGACAACCTGCTGTTCCTGGTTTCCACGGTGCTGCGCCAATGGGTGCTACAGGCTGTCCATGGCTCGGTGGGGATGGGCCACTTTGGCATGACTAAGTCACTGCATCGAGTTCGTTAACACTTCCACTGGGTGGGCTGCAAGTAGGTTGTCGAATTGTTGGTGCACTGTTGCGATGCCTGCTCCGCCTAGAAAGTGCCCACCGGACGCTCGCACACCCTGCTTCAGCAGTACCAGGTTGGGGCACCCATGGAGCGCATACGGGAAGCACATGTCCTTGACCGGCGTCACTGGAATGATGAGGGATGTCGCCAGATTTGGGCGCATGACACCTGTTTCCGGGGCTTGATGTTTTCCCTGGTGAGCAGGTGTGGGTTTTACGCCCTGCCCGGAAGAAGGGCACCCCGCCCAAGTTCACAAGCCAGTGCGAGGGACCCTGGGTGGTGTTGGTGCATTGGACGTTGTTTACCCGGTGAGGCTTAACCACAGGAGTTGTGTAGTGGTTCTGCACCAGGACTGTGTAGCACCGAACCACCCTCTGAAAACAGCAAAAGACTGCAGGACCTACCCAGTCCACACAGAACACCCCCTCCAGCAGCCTCAACTCCAAACGGTGGGGTCGAGCCCGTGAGTCAGAACAACAAGCCTGAGACATGGGTCAGAGGAGGTCGCAGTGTAGGAGCTGGACACCACAATGTTATGTAGACTTTGTTGTTTGAGTGATTGGGTGGCCGAGAACGTGCGTAGCCGCTGGTGGGCGCTTTGTAACGTCTTGTGAGGTAGCACGGTTCTCGTTGCTCCCACCATGCATTGCGCCCCCTTTTGGGTGACACCGACATAGAGTTTTATTTTCATTAGGATCAAATCCCTCGTTGAGCCTGATGAAATAAGTACACATTTTGTGCTGATGCTTGTTAAATTAAGGTGTACAAACTGATAAAGTATATTCTTAATTTTTATCCGCCTGATCAATAATACGAGGTCGTTATATGAATTGACGGACTGGTTGTGATCATCATGAAGCTTGAATGAAATTAGAGTTTTATGAAAGGAAGTCCTTGTCAGCACATAACATTTTGTTTGTTTAAATACGTTTTATTCTTCTTTTAAGTAAGACTGTGGAGAGGATTCCATAACCTCAAGACTAAATATGTGAATGATTTGCGTCTCGAACCTGTCTGCAGGATAGTCCACAATAAGAATATCGGGCCAGTGAATATCGTTACATCATACGTATTATATTTTAGGATTGAGGTAGTATCGTGAATGTGGGCAGTCAACAGAGAATGCACGTCGTCTGAGATACGAACCTGTGTTTGCCACAGCAGGTGGCGTGTGATGTAATGATATAGGATCAGCATATAAGTATGGTAATGACTTAGACAGGAGCATAGGTAGGTTACCTATGCTCCAGGTCAGCAGGTCCATTACCAGAAGACTCGAAGTGTTCCAGCCGCGTAGCTCCGTAGAGGCTGACTAAAAGTCGCTCTCATACTTCCCCATCAAGATATTTGGACTAAAGGTACAACTCAATCTTATTCCGAGGTGGTGTGAGCTGCACTGCACATGGAACATATACGAAGTCCAACGAAAGTTTCATTTACCATGTGCAAGATATGGAAGACGAAGTTTGCTACATTGTTGAGAGACAAAAACCGACAAGCTTGCGCAAGAGTAGTTAGATCCCTCACATCTACCCACCGACCACACGCTTTCAATTCGATTCCTGCTTTTACGCACGCTTTCTCCACTTTTGGGGACTATAGGTGACATGTATTTGGACCACCAGGTTATAAGATACCATTCGCTCTAAAGCATTTGATATACGGAGTCTGGTACAAACTTTCAAGCGTGTTTGCTTCGTTCAAACAAATAAAAGTTCTAAGTTTTGCCGCTATTATTTTTATCAGCATTAATATCGTCATTATTAATATTATTATCATCATCATTATCATCATTGTTGTTTTTGTTATTGCTGTTACTGAGATTGGAGCGGGATGACTGGTAAACGGGAGATGTCGCTCCAGACGTACCTGCTCCCGTTCCTCCTGTACGGACTCCTCCTGTTTGGCTCCGCCGCTCCCTTCCCATTCATCAGCTGGAGGAGCGTGAGGACGAACAGCAGCGTGGAGAGCGGTCGGCCCCACAGAGACACGCCGAGCCGGGCCGGGAGCTCCGCGTGGGAAAATAAGGGTGACATGGCTGGGGATGGAGACTACTTGATGGGAATTAAGAGACTCAGGAGGCTGTACTGTAACGTGGGAATCGGTTTCCATATGCAGGTCCTGCCAGATGGGAAGATCACCGGTGTTCACGATGAGGACAGATACAGTAAGCGACTTTGTTTTCTTCACCTGCTTGCATCTATGTCTGGGTGCTCCCATATCCATATCAATCTTAGTTTCACCAAAGTGCGAGCACCTAGAGTAAGTAATCATCATATGATTTTGATGCATGCTCAATAATCCAGGTAGGGAAATCCCAAAAGAGGTGAATCTGTTCAGTGAATCTTCAGTCTTTCAGACTGAAGAAGTCACCTGGTGAGTGACGAAACGTTTCTGAAATGAACTTCTGATCCAGCTGAACAGATTCACCTCTTTTGTAATCATCATATGATGTTTTCATAAGTCTGAAATATGCATGATTTGGTGATCCACTAAATTACAAGTTTGGGAATATGATAACTTATTTTATGTTCATAGCTCATATCAGACATATTGCTATGCATCTTTACAAAGCACCGGTTTTGAAGAAAAAACTGTCATTTCAAGGAAGACTATAGCCCTGTCTTTGGAAACTTTAATGATTTGTTGTGATCTTACATCATATCCAAAACTTATATTTGACCTATTTATCCAGTCATGCTCCTCACTTTAAACGTGGGATCTGCCATAGCTGTAGTGTTTCAGGTGATACTGAAACCTTTATTAGTGTCAGGATTTGACTCTTTTTAAATGGAGATTGTGCATACACCTATGAGCTGTACAACCCATCTCCTGTATTTTGTAAATCCATGTAGGATCTTTTGATTTCTGCACTTCCATGTCTCTTCCTATCTCAACTAGAGGGTGAAACGAAATAGTGTGTCTGTCAGCACAGCCAGTCATTACTTTACACCTTTCATACTCTCATTTTTTAGGGGATCATGTGTAGATTTTCACATTGATTTCACCATTTGATGCACCACACCAGGTTATAGCTTCAACTTAATTCACATCTGCAGTCCCTGCATGTTTCTTTTTTATGATGGAAGGAAACTAGAGTACCCAGAGGAAACTCACGCAAACACACGGGTAACTCCACACAGTGAGGACCTGGAATGGGATTCAATCAAGGACCCGCTTGCTGTGAGGCAATCATGCTAACTGCAATGCTACAGTGATGCCAATGTGGATGCATGTGGATTTTGATATTTTTTTTCCCCATGTGGTTAATGTTGACGCTGAAGAGGAGACATTGCTTCCAACAGATTTTGATGGAGTTCTGGAAGGTGGCTAGAAAAAAAGAGGGGGTCATAGCAATGGACACTGCTGTCAATGTGCTTTTTAATCCCTGCAGAGCCCTGGCAATCATTTATCGGTTTCAGGATGATCTAGCAAAATAACAAGATCTAAGGGTTATGACGACCACTGCAGGCCATCAGCTTTCATCTGTAATTTGACTTCACTACATCCACGGTTTCTGACAGAGCTGAGCACATGAGATGAAATACATATCCTAGCAAGTCAACATTTCAGGATATTTTTTTCTTCTTGTGGCACAAATTTATCATCAAAGTACAAACACTTTTACTTCTGTTGGCTTGAAAGGATCAACATCTCCCTACCAGTCATACCTTTACTTTGGTGGTCATGCCAATTAGCAAATATGAACCACAAAGCTGGTATTGACTGTATCATGTCTGCATCTGTCTTGTATTAGTCTTTCTGAGAGAAAGTATGCTGGTTTTGTTCTCCAGAATGGCCCCCAGTGCCATGAGAGCAGCATTTTATCTGTAATGCTGAACCAGACAGACATAACAACCTGTCCGATACGGCTCACATGGCTACTGGTTTGCACTGGCAACCCGAGTCCTGACAACGCCCACATTTGCTTTCCTCTCTGACTTATGTCCTTTTCTTTTTGCTGTCCCCATTTCCTTTTCACCACATCATTCATATTCAGTTCAAATATTATTCAAGGAGTAATAGCAATAAAGAGAGGAATTAATCAAGTCAACACTGACAAACCCCAGCTGAAAGTTAAATGTAAATTATGTGTAGCTTGGTACCTTGTTATCAGCCTCTGGTGTCTGCAGGGTGAATCTAATATATCCCACTGGTCTAATTGGCTGTATTATCACATCCACAAAGTTTGTCTCCTTGTCAACCCCCAGATATACAGTGAGGTGCTGGGATCATACTTTAACTCAGACTCAGAATCAGTTTATTGGCTATATAGATTTTCATCCACATTTAATTTGACTCTGGTTTTATGGCTCTTACAGGTAATTCCCATAGAATGATAGCACCACAATTTTCATATATATATTCACAGGTTTTGATTACATACATGTGAAAGTGTGATGGTATTGACAATGTATCATAGATATTTAAATAATATTTGTAGTTCACTTATATAAATGCCTGAGGGAGGTATGTTGACAAAACAGAGCATGCCAGTATGCATTCAATGTATAGCACAGTATATACAAGATACATAATTGGAATTTGACAATGTTAAGTGTTCATTTGAATGACAGTCCATGGAGAGAAACTTGTTTTTATATCTGGATGTTTTGGCATACAGTGCTCTGTAGCACCTACCAAAGGGGAGGAGTTGGGACCGGTTGTGAACAGGATGTGGGTCTAAAGTGAATTTGCCTAATTTTAGAGATGTTTAGGTCTTGGATAGAGAGCAGGTTGGCATCAATACTTTTTTCTGGGGACCTAACTGTCCATTGAGGGTCCTCTTTGGTGGCTTATCCAAACTAGACAGTGATGGATAGACAGGGGACAGACTGGGTTATTGCAGTGTACGTACAAGTGAATCGGCAGTTCCTGAGGCAGGTTGAGCTCCCTAAGCTGACAGAGAAAGCACATCCTCTGATCACAAAAAATGTGAGTTTGGTCAACTGGATAAGAAAGATCTGGTCCCCTGGCAAAAATAGCAATATAGCGTATGCTGGTAAATTCTGAGAGGATTGCAGTGACTTGTACATCAGGGAAACCAAACAGACACTTGCCAAGAGGATGCAACAACACAGGAGAGCCAACAAGTCAGGCCAGGACTCTACAGTCTACACCCATCCACTGGCTAGTGGCCACTCTTGAAAATATAAGGATGATAGGGAAATTGCAAATATTCCCCAATCTATCTGAATAGTACTCATTACCACTAAATGTGCAGTCAATGACCAACTTGCATATGAAACCAGCCTTTTGTTGTGTGGTATCCAACTGTATTGTTTATAAGGGTGGGGATGCTTGCAGTCAGCTCTGGCTGAAGATATCATCTGTACAAGTGAGGAAATGTTTCTGAATAAACTTCTTATCCAGTTGAACATATTCACCTTCTCACTTACCTGGATTATGGAGCATGCACCAAGAAGAATCCCCTGCTGTATTTTAACAATGCAGTACCATACATAAGTGTGCATCTCTAACCATTAAGTGTTTTTTCTAAATAGCTGATCTCAAAATTCTTCCTCCAAAATATCGATGTCTAACCTCTGTTCACCTGCAGGGAAGTCAATCAGTAACTGTTCAACTACCCTTATCAATATTGGCCTCTGAAGTCCAACACATTCACTTTATTTGTCATTTTTTGACATGGAGCCAAGAAATATTTTCTTTTTAACTGTGACCATCTGCAATTTTCCTCCTACGAAAACCTCCAGCTCCAGTGGTTATAACTATGCTCTTATATTGCTAGAAATGCCCTTAAGTACCAAGGCCATAAGATTTCATCATCACTCCTTCCCTTTTTGCAGCTTAACAATTATATGCTACATTTATTTGTGCATGCGTTAATTTGCAGACATAGCTCATATTAAACCAGGTCAAATGTTGTTTTCCTCTGGCAAGATGTCTTTCAGTATGTGTTTATTCTGTAGTACTTTGTTTATAATTATTGTCCTTCTCTTCATCCCAGGTCTTCTAGAAATCTCCCCTGTGGAGCGAGGAGTGGTGAGCCTTTTTGGTGTGAGGAGCGGCCTCTTTATTGCTATGAGCAACAAGGGGAAACTCTATGGCTCGGTGAGAACTATTTCAACACGTAAATCAGAAATCTCATCATGAACAACTACACATTCTTTGAAATAAACCAAACAACTGGCTTGCGGAATATGTGGCCAACATAAAACCCGTTCCTTAGGAAAGAGACACATATGTATCTCAGTCACTCAGAAATCGGGAGCCCTAGCATCTCTAGGGATTGCCACCATGTCTTGATGTTTTGGCAGAACTGTACCCATAACACTGTGTAAGATAGAGCCTGCCCAGTACAAGGAAACCATAAAATACCTGATAAGGTGGTTACATATCACAATATTACATCACTATCAGTCTATTTGTATACTGCAGGTGCTGTGATAGCTAAGTGGTAGAGCGCACCCTTCAGGTACGGATAACCCAGATCACAAAAAAAGTGAGTCGGTTCAACTGGGTCAGAATTTAGATCCAGTTGAACTGATTCAACTTTTATGTGATTCCCTTACCTAGGAAATTGAGCATGCATCGTAATAAACCAGATGTTTTTGGTTTGAACCTACCACGGGGCATCAGGAAAGGCATCTGACCTTAATCCCCCATGCACCATCCAAATCCATGTCCACCCACGCCACATGGGGACTAATCCTGATACGTAAAAATGGACCTCTCTCTGTACAATGATTAATACATAACACTTCTTCTTCAACTTCAACCCATATAGAGGCCTCTTGTGTGATGTAATTTGTTGAACATTCCAATTAATGTTTTGGTGCCGTCATCCCAAACGAAACCAAAATAAAGATACTTGGCATCCTTTTCTAAACACAGTTTTTCAAGAGATTGTTCTGTTTCTATGTTTTTCAATAAGTCTTCTACTACACACTCTATACATAGACGAACTCATAGATGCCTCATTGGTGGCAAGGTGGCGCACTAATTAGCACTGTGGCATCACAGTAAAAAGGTCCTGGTTTTGAATCCTGTCTGATGTCCTTTCTGTGTGGAGTTTGCATGGATTTCGCCCCACATCAAAAAGATATGCAGGGACTGTAGATGTGAATTAGCTTGATAAGGGATGTTTTTGGTTTGATAAGGGAATCCTTGATGGTAAAATCTGGTATGATGCATTGAATGGTGACATAAATATAAAAAGCAGCACATAGTCCCTTAAAAAAAAGTGTGTGGATGTAGTTTGGTGGTATGCTGAATTGTGAGTTTAGTCTAGTGCTGATAAATTGCTTGGTGTCTACTTGGATCATTGGAAGGGGTAGTTAACCTTCTCTGTTGCCCATTAGGGGGTGGCATGGCTCAATATGTAGAGGTCCTCTGACAATCAGAAGGTTGCAAGTTCTATCCCTGCACCTACAGAGAAGCGTTTCGAGGTGTCCTTGAGCAAGACACTGTTCCCTAACTGCTCTGCCCTTTGATAGATTGGTGAGCTATGCAGGATGTACCCCACCTTTCGCCCAATGAGGACTGAGATAGGCTCCAGTTACCCCGCGACCTGATTTCAGATAAGCGGCGGACAATGGATGGATGGATGGATGGATGGATGGATGTGGCCCATTTTTAACACTTTTTACCTGTTAGTCTAGCATCAACAATTTTCCCTAATTAACCCTTTTTCCAAGTACATGAAAATGAGATAATGGTTTTGATTTTGGTTTTGATTTTTTTTCTCTACTACATATTCATTTTCTTCTACAGTAAAGACTGGTGCAAAATCTCAAGTGTGTACATTACACAGGTTGAGTTTAAAAAGGGATAGGTAACACTTAATCTTGTCAGTACAGGTGAAATTTCTGTTATTAACTATGAAACAAAGCCATGTCTGCAGTGATAGCCCGATGGCTAGCACTGTTGTCTCAATGTAAGAAGGTCCAGGGTTCAAATAACATCCCAGGTCCTTTCTATGTGGAGTTTGTATGTTCTCCCTATGTCTGTGTGGGTTCCTTCCGGGTCCTCTGGTTTCCTGCCACCATCATGAAGCCATGCATGTTAGGGTTAGTAGTACCGCCTATGTCCCTGAGCAGGGCAATAGGAAAAAGAACGGGAGTTGGTCCCCGGGCGCTGCAGCTGCTCTCTGCTGCAATACAACAGGATGGGTTAAATTTGGAGAATAATTTTTGTACGTATGCACAGTGACATACATATGACAAATTAAGGTATTTTTTACACTAAAATGTCTGATATTTAACTGCTATCTGGATATCTCAGGGTCTCTTTTTCCTCTTTCTCTAATTATTTTATCTCTATTCTTCTTTCTACCTGTTTAGGGTCATTTCAGCGAAGAGTGTACTTTTAAGGAGAGTCTCCTGGCCAATAACTACAATGCTTACGAGTCCGCTGCCCATCCTGGGATGTACATTGGCCTCAGCAAGACTGGGAAAACCAAGAGAGGAAATCGAGTTACACCTGCCATGACCGTTACACACTTCTTGCCCAGAACATAGATTATAAATAACATGCATTCCCAATCTGCTCTGGCCAAAGTAGCAAGGACAGAACAATATGGAGCACAGCTATGAGAAACTATCTAGCCAAATAAAGCCGAAGCAATTTGATCCTTTCATTGTAAATCTGAGAAGTGCAAATGATGTCAGAGGTTGGATGCCGAGCATGCATCCAGGTATTTAGAAATGGCAAATGGTAAATGGACCTACTTTGATGGCATTACACATGAAAAAGATAAATATTTCTTCTCCAATACCAGTAACATCATTGATTTTAAATTAAATTTGGATCCAAACTGCCTATTTTAATTGCAAAGTTTATATATTTTGCATTTTTGGTGTTGGAATTGAATCACGCTCCCTGAAAATTCCGGGAGGTTTATTCAGCTTATAAAAAATATAAGTTGACAGAAAATATATTCCAATGCCTTCCAACATATGACTTACATATATGATGATGTCAAATATTTTTAATTTCAGCTGGCTAGGGATCAATAGTTAGATAAAATATACCATGAGCTGCCATTATGGCTTTGATATTACCACCGCTGAGAGAGTTGGTCATGCTCTATCTTCTATTTGTACCCAGGCATCTGTGTTAAATGAAACCATTGTCCTTGCTTCTTTGGCCTTTCCTTAAAACAATTCCCTTGCAGATTCCAAATGATGCACTTTCAGTAGGCTTTTCTAAATTGTTGTATGTTTAAATAATTTATTTAAGATTCCTATAGTTCATATATTTTTGAGAGGTGAAACTGTGTCTGAAAACAGATCTGTGAAATATATTCATTCAAGTTATAGTGAAGCCAAATTTGCACTTTTTGTTAAACCAGTGTTATTTTTGTGTTGTGCCATCAGTATACCCGTTATTTGACAGAGAGGACCTTTTTTGTACAGATAGAATCAGTCAAAAGGAACAAGCTCTTCTGTATTGTGGGGGCAGAAAGTATAGCTTTTACTTATGTAGATGGAGCTCGGAGTTTTGGTGCCTGTTGAGTCAGATGTCAAATTCTCATAAAACTGTTTTCCTGGATTGCCATCAGTTTATTATTTGTCAACAGCCCCCTTACAGTTTATAACAGTCGCCTCATGGTTTTGACATGTGAAATGGTGAAGGTCAGAGTTCATCAGAGTTTGCAAGTGATAATACTGTACAGTAGGACAAATGCTCATTAACATTAAAATCATGTGCAGCAAATTTCAATTTCCTACTTACATTCTTGTTTGCAAGTGTGTGTGTTTGTGTGTATACACGACTCACACAGGGTGATGTGATGCCTCTAGTGCAGTAGAGGATAAATACACGCTTGCTTCCTGCTTGCCTGCATTCTAACCTCTTACTTACATTTTGATGCTGCTGGCTAGCCCTTGTAGTGAACAAGGAGGAAACCCAGTGTGTAACTCTTCCCCACCAGTATATAGCCTCTCCTTCACCAGAACCTCTACCAGGCCACCCCATGGCCACCCACTGTGAATTGCGGCCTCAGGCTAACTTGACAGGTAATGTCGGAGCTTCAGTGGTCCTCATAGGCTGTTCGTGGGTAACTGCGGCCTGCTGCCTTGTGAGAAGTCTATTGAGACAAAGGCTACGGGAGCACACATTGAGAGAAAAGCAACATGTTTTGCGGCTCGCATTAGGCGGTTCCTCGATAGTCTGGAGTTTGCAGCCTCATGCAGTCAGTAACTGGTCATCCTGGGTATAAGTCCTTACCATGTTCATGGCAAAGACAGTGCTACTGAGGACCGCAAACTCTAAAAACCACCTCGTGTAGGTCTCTGCCTCTGACCATGGTGGTTTTGTGTGTGTGAGTGTGTGTGTGTGTGTGTGTGTGTGTGTGTGTGTGTGTGTGTGTGTGTGTGTGTGTGTGTGTGT
>OMLC01103973.1:2325-14831 GCA_900302585.1 Regalecus glesne | reverse complement strand
GAGAGAGAGAGAGAGAGAGAGAGAGAGAGGGAATGGGAAAAGACAGCAGGACAGCAATGGAGAGAGATTTACAGAGACAGAGTAGAGGGGTTGGGGTAAAGAAATGGATACAGCGAGAATCGGTTAGGTCGATGCAGAGGAGGGACCAAGTGTAAGGTAAAGATGGACGGACGCACAGGGAGAGAGCCACAGTCAAAGAGATGTGGAGAGTTTACCGTAAACAGAAGCGCTGTACGGCCCAGTATGGGAGTGATCACCGGCCAGTGTCAGATCACATAATACATTCATCACCATCACATACTGTACTCTGAGCAGCAAAGTGGAAAATGCAGTACGGTGTATTGATCTCAAATGCTTGTAAGAACAAACCAGAGGTTATGCTTTGGTCCACTTATTCTTTGGAGTTACCGTTGAACCACACGGAACACACACACGCGCACACACACACACACACACGCACACACACACACACACACACACACTTCTCTATACTTATGAGGACCCCTCATCGACTATATCCATTCCCTAACACTAAACCATCAAAATTACATGCCAACGTTAACCCATACCCAAACCTCAAATTAATCCTAGCTCTAACTTTAGCCTTAAACCCAAATCCTGACCCTGAAACAGCCTCTTGAGGGAGCGAGGTCCCGCCAAAACGTCTCCACTTTGCAAAAATGTCTTGACTTTTATGGTTGGAAACTCACATCGATCCTAACGAACATAGATGAATGGATGCATACACACACACACACACACACACACACACAAGCTAGAGCAAATCAAACATGCAATATTTCTGCTTGATAGTTTGTCCCTAATGGTCCATAGAGTTAACCAAACAAAAAATCATGAGTGACACACGTTTGGCTACCACTTTGTTATCATGGACTGTGCAGAAGTAACGACAGGGTAAATGTGATCAGTGTGAACAGAATGAATGAGCAACAGTCTCAAAAGCTTCAGCTACCGCCCAGCTAGACTGAGGTACAAGCACTTCACCACAGCAGATCTAGAAGTACATCAGTCAAAGATTGGGAATAATCTTCTGGAAGAGGCCTGCTTGAAAAAAATAAAAAAAGTAACGCCGGGCCAGATTTAACCGTAAAAATATAATACCCGAGTTGGACAGTTTTCTACAGAGAGCCAGCATAAGATATGCACAGCTTTTCCTTCCCAATGTAGCTTGAATGTTGGCTTTCAAATCCTAAGCCCTGACAACATGATCTTTTTATGGCATGTTTGAGGTCTGGAGAAAGCTTGCAATACAGTTGCTAAATTACTTGACAAATTTATCTTTATTGTATTCCAGCTTTGGGTGAATTGGGTGAACCCAAGCCAGCGCGCTCGCTTGACTTCAGGAAACCCTAAACCTAACGCGAACTCAATGTTTTGCTAAGTTTGACATCCAGTCAAGAGAGAGAGTGAGTGAGTGAGTGAGAGAGAGAGAGAGGGGGGGTCTGTTTTATGTGTTAAATTAGTTCTCATGTGGACATAGACTTGGATGGAGTTAGAGGGATTAAGGCTGGATGGCCTTCCTAACACCCTGCAGTAGGTTCGAACCTGGTGCCTCTGGCTCATCAGTTCCCAAACCACACACTCTACCACTGAGCTACCGCAATCCCCCCCTAAAATAACCCCCCTCCCCCCCAACTGGGATAAATCCAACCCATAGGCATATCTTTAGTCTTTAGATTAGGGTCAGCATAGCTAAAGCAGTTGGAAGATTGGTGGTTCGATCCTCACTTTCTTCAGAAAACATGTCAAAGTGTCCTTGAGCAAGACACTGAACCCTTCACTTTCTGGGACAACAGATACAAATTAGTCTGGTGGCTAAATCTGATGTATTTACACTCAAAATGTTCATTAATATGCTGCACTGTCCCCATAAAGGAGCTTTATTGTCATCTCAGAGAAACAGAGTAAGAACAAGTTGGCCAGAACACCTTCTGACTTCCTTACACACAACAAATCTTGTGTAATTCAGGAAAGATAGGTGCAAACTCAAACTACCCACCTCATTAAAGTTTCACCCCTAACAGATATGACATACGTATCAGGAATTCCATTGAAAAAAAAGAACAAAGCTAAAAATGATCACATCTACCCTCCACAAGACTTTAAACTCCATTTTGACAGAAACGAACAAAGGTCAACAGAAAGTCATTTCCAACTGTGGTACTGACCTCAGGCCCTGATATAAAGAATCATGGCATTATGATAGCAAACCTGATCCTTTAAAGTTGTTTTCCCTAAATTGGGCACATAGGACTTTGGGATAAAGCTCTCCAACTGTGGGGAGCCTGGACCTCTGGGCTGATGCAATGTAGAGAAGAGCACTACTTAGTGCAGCTGTTGGAGACTCTAAGCCTTTGTGGGTGTATAAATAGACAAATGGGCATGGTTAGAACAGCAGTGAGAATAATGTCATTTCAAGTTACCCTAAATAAACGTTCAGCAATTTTCCCTACCGACTAAAACTCAGCAGCCAAGAGCAAAAGGCGTGCCCGTGAATATAATATTGTTCAGCAAACATGTCGGTGAACCTTTCCACAGCCACTTCAGAATTCACCATCATTTTCTTATTTACGACATGCAGAACCGTGGTCAGGGTTTGAAGTATCTTTCGGTCATTTCTCATCACAAGCTGCCAGACACTGGTTATGTCTTGCGTTAAAATCTGCTTTGGGAAACATCTTGGACATCCTATAAAACGTGGGACCCTCAGTTTGTGTTAAGGTTCAAGTTGACACGGACGATACCATCTGATTGTTGTTGTTTTTGTAGCGGATGGTTCCACCCACCAGAAAAATGTTTGGTTTCTTCCAAACATCTGTTTCATTAGCCAGCTTTGGTAATGGGTTCAGCCAGACCCTCCTCTCGCTATGGGAAGCGGACTGGGGAAATAGATGGCAATCCTTTACATTCCATTAAACCCCTTTTTGAATTTCACATTCAACACATCTGCATTCCCTTCATAGGCAGCAGGTGAGGCCGAGGAAGGAGGAAGCTAATATTTGAGTGACGGTCATACTTGTTTGAATGGCCTGTATGTAGCATGTTAGCTTAGCCTAGCTCACTAAATGCACAATACCCCTCCTTGTTGCTTCATAATGAATGTACGTTCTAGCTAGGGAACACAAATATACGTCTTTTTCTCCTCTGCCGCTCCTCTTCACTAGTTCCTTAACTTATTGATACACTTTCGCTACTTAAAAAAAATTTCCTCTCTGATTTAACATGATAGATCCAGCTTTCCGTTTCCTCTCGGGGTCCTGTGTCTCTCTTTCATCCTTATTGGTTGGCGGAGCTAGCGGTGACATTGACGAACTTGTGCACTTCAGCGAAAGTTAAAATCGTTTCAACCCTGAAAAGATGTCGATTTCTCATAGCACTAATCTCTAAAGAGAGGCCAAATCCCTGCGTAGGGTTGATTTAAGAGTGCTCAAAGCGCTGCTGTTACATAGAAAACTGCACAAAAGTAAAGGAAGCATTTTTCAGAGCTGGATCCGTTGCCTGTGTCTACTGAATGCAAATGTGACGAGATCTCGCTTGAACTCGGTAACGGCAGTGCTTCACGTTTACGATGCAGGGTGTCCTTGTTAAGGTAAAGACAGGAGGGAGACCTTTAGGGTTTCTGTAATATTAAGATAGCAAAAATGTAGAGAGTGAGAGCGAATGGGAGACCCAAGGAAATTGAGAGAGAGAGAGAGCTCGAACATTATTAATCTCTCAGCTGTTGGGGGTTAACATGCGGGTTCATTAGATAGTTAGCTAATAAACTCTCTCTTGATGGACAAGTGCTCAAAAAGTACAGAATGAGGATGAGGAGCAGCGCTTACACTTTTCAACATGTGAAGCCATTACTTAGAGTAGTACTGTACATCTCAACCTACGTCACAAAAAAGAGGTGAATCAGTTCAACCGGATCAGACGTTTAACTGGATCAGACTTCTGATCCAGTTAAACTGATTCACCTCTTTTTTGTGATTTCCATACCTGGAATATTGAGTACGCATCAATACATCTCAGCTTGGAATTTCATGAGTGCACCAGTATGTGATGGTGTCGGTGACGTGGGTGTAAAAGTCAGTGTAGCAGAGGAAAGTGTGACTGACTGTAGGCAGCGCTGGACTAAGGCTAGCTATGGATCCTGTAGTTGAAATATCAAAATAAGGCTCAGCTGTTAAGTGTTTTGGTTATCAAGTTTAGAAGTTCTCGATAAAATGGGGCATAAAGTTTAATTCCAGATAAAAGTAAAGCATGAGAATCCGGCCCTCCATCTGTAAAGGCTTTTCTTCAGATAGTAAAACCTGATATCTGGTTGGTATCGCACAAAACAGTCATCAACCTGAAAAAAGGTTTGATTCTGCTTTTTTAAATAAACCCATAAAGCCTGAACTTTATGGAAGAGCAATCTTTTATCGCACAGATTCCATATATTATCTGTTGATGTGTATACTTGAGTGACTGATACCTTTATATACGTATAGTCCCCCCCCATCACCCTCTTGTTAGTTCTCCCCTCGAGTCTTTCCATCACCTATACGATGAAGGCTGATGTTTAGTCCTAAAATATATACGTTCCTCATCTGGAAGCCATTACATCTTCATGTCATGCTGCCCATCTGTAGCCAATGAGCAGGACTGAATGTCAAAACCACTGCACAGATCCTTGAGCACAACCAGGCACCCATCCAGGGAGCAGTACTGGTCAAATACGGAATACAACTCAGTCCTAACAATCATGAAACAGAAGTGCAGACACATGGTCATGATCGAAAAGACACGAAAGAATAATCGGTGGGAATTGTATAGACCTGAAAGAGCCCATTATGGAATTTGTATCTTCTGGTACAAATTATAGGTCTGGTAAAGAAATGCTTCAGTTCTGGTAGTGTGCCACAGAAAATATACAAAGTCTGTATGATGTGGATTCTTTTGTCAATGTTACTGAGACATACAGACATTGTCAGACGTATTGACTTACACTGCTGAGTTGGCAGCATTGCTTTCTTTCGAGCTGACACTTTCCTCTGCAGTTATCCTCATTTCAAATAAATCCCCAAATGTTCAATATTGTTTTAAAAAAAACTGCATGGCTAATTGCATTCCGTAAAATGACTGACAGCACTGAGGAGGAGCTCCTCAATTCGAGGATTCCCTCGCTGCGCTGGACTTCTTTAATCAGGCTAAAATGCAAAATTTGGCCCCGTGTGCTTGATAATGTGACGAAAACAGTGGCAAGTGAGAGCTACTTAGATTAACAGCAGTTTAACAAGCAGTCAGAGGGACCCCTGCAGATTGGAGTTTAATAAATAGTGGCAAAAGCATCTGCTACGCACTTCCTGGCTCTGCTGGCATCCTAATTGGCCCCAGTGGGTTGCTGTAGCTCAAAATTACCCAGTGCAATTTCGAAGGGGGAAAAAAAGGCAGTGTGCTTATATTTTACCCAGGTAGGTCAAGGCTATCATAAATATGACGGATAAGGCTTTTATTTCACTTCATATTAGCTCTTATTAATGACAATTAATGGAGCGGTGGTTAAGATACCTTGAGAATTACTTTCCTCAACTCAAGATTTCTCTGTATGTCCCCGGAGCATTGAAACGGAGAACATTTTAAAAAGTCCAACCCAAATGGGTTTGGATATTCATCTTTTTCTATTGTTTGTTTTTTCTCTGTGAAATGGCTCTATGAAGAGGTCTTTGTGGAGGGAACAGCATTGAAAGGAAAAAACAATTAATCAAACATGAATGGGCAGCCGTAGCAGGGTTATTTCCATAGCAACAGCCCGAGGGGACAACTTGGACCCTTTAATGTGAGCTGGTGATGCTTCTTTGTAAACATCCACACAGCGGGGGGAGAGAACCAATGAGTGAGAGCCTGGCAACAGAGGCATCACAGGGCAGCAACCTCTTGGTATCAATCGAAGTTTTCATTATCTGGTGCTGAAAGGGAAGAAAAACATTCTGAAAGGCCGCATTTTGGAGCATTTTGAAATATATGCGTTTGTGTTGTTCATGACTGTTGTTAGTGCCAGGTGCCATTTGCTGTCTAACACACAGACCTACTTTTTTTCTCTTTCTAAAGAGAGAAGATGGGGAAAGTCACCGCTAAAGAAATGATCTCCCTGAATTCCTTTTTCATATACAGTGTGGCAACAACTCAGCACTACACTTTCCTGCCAATCAGTTGAAAAATGAGGCTAGAATTTACCGAAGGTAACGCATTCATAAACTTTTCCCCCCTTGGGCATCAGGTAACTTAGTCACACAATCATAATCTCTTAGCTACTCATACTTTATGCAACCTTCAACCGGCACAACTGTCTCCCATTTGTGTCTCAATCATCCTCCAGCTGTGGCCAACAGAAGACAATGTGTCAGTGCACAAACATTATGAAAGGCTATTATGAAGGGGCTGCTCACCGGTTGCCATAGGTACTATATGCTAATTGTCATCCAGGATATAGTCACCGATGGGGGATGGGGGGGATGCGGAGAGGGGACGTCAGAGCAACCTGGTCGGTTTAGCTTTTAGAGATTCATTTCATGAGAAGACATTGGCAAACGTGAGTCATATTGATCCAATCCCGCACGGCAGGAACGGTATGGAGATAAGAATGTAACAAGGGTCGAAACATTCCTCATTTGCTCCAAAAAGTCCCCCGTTTTCAGTCTAAAACTGAGAAGAGCAGAACAATCCATACAGCAGCAGCAGAACAGTAATTCGGTCAGCCACAATACTGTCGACATAGAGGAGAAAAATACACACCTACAACTTTCTTAGAAGTCAATGCCTCGAGTCAACAATTCCCATCATTTTCAGTCAAGTCTCAGTGATGCTCAGGATAATAAAAAAAACAAACTGGGGACAGTAAACAGAGCTAACAGCTTGTTACTGCCCTCCTTCACTTGAGTGATAAAAAAAAAGATCATTTCTGCTTGGATCTGCAACTCTTCAGCGAGGAGGGAAAGTGACTGTGCAGTGTTAAGACTGAGCCCAGTAGCACTCCCGCAGGCAGAAGCAGGTATCCCTAACCTCCTGACAAAGACCCTCATCCCCCCCCCCCAAACCCCAGTGGTTCCCTCGGTGAGAGTAATGGCTTCTTTGCGCTGGGCTGTGCCGTGCTATTGTAGAATCACAGAGCGGTTAATTGAAACAAATGACTCTAATAATGGGACATTATCCCCACAGGCTGGCTTTGTGGCGGGGCTAATTAGCGCTGCGGTGGCGGTGGGAAGGACGACTCGCTGCACTGATCCCTCAAAGGAAGCAGCCGAGGCCCCCCATTTAAGTGGCCTGAGTGGGATTCTCCCACTTTAAGCGTGCGAGGGCGCCGGGCCTTTTCAAAACTGGCCTTGTAAAAAACAAACATGTTTAGTCACCCCTGAGGGTCCCACTGGGGTGAGTCCCAACCTGCTGAACATTGTACGGCGGCCCCTTCACACTGCCTCCAGTCAGCACTTGCCGACTGGGCAGCCTCAAATGGTTTAAAGATGGTCATACGTACGTGTCTGTGTGTGTGTATGTATGTATGAAATCCAGTAATTCTAGGTATTTCTTTCAATCTCGGGCAGTGCAAGCCTGTTTCATGCTTTATGAGATAAAAGCTAACCAGCTAACAGCTACCAAGTGTGTGTGTGTGTGTGTGCGTGCGTGTGTGTGTGCGTGTTTGGTTATGCACTGATATTCAGTTCAACACTCTTTTTTTCATCCAGTACAACTATTTACCCTTCTACATGATCTCAGAAAGTCAGCTGATACGCAGAGCTCAAATCTCTATGACTATGCTGTTTTAAATATTCATTAGCCCCAACAGTTGCCTAGGGTTATTTGAATTAGGAGCATGAATATTCATGGCATGCAATGAATGCTCATTTGTTTTTAATGCTCATTGCATTTAATACTCCTCTTCATTACTTCACTCCCATCCATGCATAATACGCTGCAAAAAACAAAGCTTTACTTTTTAAAGTACAAATCTCCTCACAGACTCATTTGTTTTCACTTAGAGGGGATCGGGGGTGCCCCTCCAATTATCTTGTTGTCATTTGCCTTGACAACTAACAAGACACATCACTCGCACCTTTTGCAGAAAGTAAACACCGAAGGGCATCCGTCTTTTTGTAAAATGAAAAGCTTCGACAGAAACCCCCCCCCACTTCTATGGCAAAATAGTTTTGATTTATCTGCGAACGTCACCAACATGTCATATCTATCCCAGTGAAAGGCAACAGACCAAACAGGTCACATGAGATATGTCTACAGCCTACGCCGAAGAGAAAGATTGCCGTTTCAATTTAAAAAAGCACAAGTAATCAGCCTGCACTGGATCTGTGAACTCAACTCAGACTGGAATTTTCAGCCACTTGTTGTTTTTTTTAGCGTTCCTTCTTTTTAATTTCTTTAAAAAAAAATCTTTATTAGACAGCAATGGTGAAGCGGCAAGCATGTTATGGGAGAGAGGTGGGGCTATGATATGCCTGGAAGGTTGCCAGCTGGAATTGAACCAGCGATGGTTGTGACCATTCAGCCATTTGGTATGGGCTGTAACCATTCAGCTAGGGAGGGCCTTTTGCATTTCTCTTTATTTAACAGTAGTGGATGGAGAATGACAGGAAAAATGAGTGTATGCGTGTTTGACACACAAGTCATCTATCAGATTTGAGCATGGACTGTTTTTAATGTATATAAACAAAAGTTTGTCTTGCTTAACTTTCCTCCCTTCTGTCCATTCTTTCGTTTTCTTCAACTCTGGTTGAAAAGGAAATCACTTATAAAATCTCTTCCCATGAAATGTTTCATAACTGTTTTGTTTCAGATTTGTATATATGGAATGTTAAAAGATTTGATTGTGACCTTCTCAAAGGATTGATTCAGTTTCTATCTATTCCAGCACTGTCAATGACCACAGCCCTCAATAAAGTTTTTATGTCGTTGTATTAAAATGGTGGTGGCCTTTTCCCTCGCTGTCTAGGTCCTAAATGCCAAGTGATAAGTAAATTTCCTTTAGCAGATCAAATAAAGTCAAATAAAGTCATGATCATATAACCTTGCAGCAACCACTGATTGTGACAATAATCGATTCTGAAACCAAAGGCACATATTGTGACTGACATGTAGATTTGAATACATATATGACAGCTATACACATATGCTTGTGTAGAAAGGCAGTCTCACTCACTAATCAACAATAGGGAAAATACACAGAAATACACCACAATGACCAAAACCATGTCAGTTATATAGATCTGTTGGTAGGCAAGGTTGATTATCTTATTGCAAAGCCATATTTGATAAAACCGTAACTTTCTTGTCTTTTCCAGCCAGAAGTTATGCATGTAATCCATGATAACCACCATTGATACTGTCTCTAAGCATCTTTAAAAAAAGGGGCTGCCTTTGGTCTTTTAGTGACAAATCCTGCCAAAAATAGTACTGTAGAACCGCATGTTTAACAAGATTGAACAAATCCCCAATTCAGAACATATGACGATATGCGACATGAACTTCCAGACTTGGCAGCTGGCCTTTTTTTGTGGTTAGTACGTTTTCCCCAAACTAGCTTAATTACGCTGGTAATGAGACAAGGGCTGGCACTCTGTTTCAATATTTAAATGTGCTGGTGCCCCTCAAGGCTCCGTGTTGGGCCCGCTCTGCAAACCCCTTCACGACCCCTCATTACTGTCTGCCAGAGAATTCCCTCTCTTTTTTTTTTTCTTTTTTGAAAGATACAAATCTCACTGGCGTCTCCCTTTACTCATGTACCAGCCAGACCCAGAGAACTCGGGGGCCTGTTGAACACAAGACCCCTCCCCCTACCCTCAGCACTGTAGTGGAGACAACGCTGACAGCTAAGGGTGAGATAGGGATTCTCCCTCAGTAATAAGCACTCCCACTGCAGAGTGTTACATTTCACAGTAGCCAGTCATCCAAGACTTGGCTCTTTCTGCCTTGATTTGAAAAAAGCTAGGTGACTGGGTCATTGCTGTTGGGGGTGGTTGGAAGTGTGTGTGTGTGTGTGTGTGTGTGTGTATGGGGGGTGTCAGAGAGACAGCAATGAGGAACACTTCTGAATGACGCCTATGTCTCTGGTAACCCTGTTGTTTATCCTCCTGTTCTGTTTGAGTCCATATAAATGGAGCAATTTCAAGTTTGAAAAATGCATCAAAACTGACAGTCAAGTCTATTATGAACAATATTTCACTGCTGCGGTAACCATCACTCATCACATCCCGACAAAGCTGGATGATGTGCGAGCTCAAAGGAGACTGGAAAATCAAAATGTCGGAGTGTATCGTTTAATACACAATTCTCCATCTACTGCACACTAAAACTAATACCTCCATCGCCTTCTGAGCAATCAGGGTGAGATGGGAAGGGAAAGGTTGTAAAGAACAGATTGAACGAAAAATAAATTTAAAAGGAAAAAAAAACAAAAAAAACAACCAACAATGCCCTTTGCTGAAACACCAAACTACTCAACCGGCCTTGAATTTCAACTTCGAGGAATAGCCGGCGCTGAAAGAGCCGAATACGTTGCATTTGGAAGCTATAGAGACTGGTCAAATACAACATTGCCTATGCAGAATGAGGATAATGATCGGTCAATTCTCAACTCTCACTGCAGTAATGATTGAACTGTGTTTGCCATAGGATCGATGCACGGTGAAAAAAGAAAATCCCAAAGCAGGGGGAAGTTTACAGAGCTTTAGCCTTGGGCTAAATGTTGTACAAAACCCAGCAACATCATCCCTTGAGATGAAGTGTATCTGTTGCTCCAGCTGAGCTTGTATTTGTAGGAGGTTTACGAGCGCTGTAGGATAGCTTTCATTGCAGGATAGTGTGTCCTTAAGGTACTGCAGTTGACTTTTTTATCTTCTTCAGCGACGTTTACAGAAGACTGTCAAACGATAGCGTTCCGGCTATCGCTTCCAATTTTGTTGCTTCACTTTGTTGCTTTTGTCAAGATTGTAAGGAGAGCGCGCTGCCTTGTCTTTTTGTTGTATCCCCATTTGCACGCCAATACTCGCAGCCTTTACCTACTCTGGGCACCCTTATTTATCTTAAAGCCCTCAGCAGACACGAATTCAATCTCCCTTATTATACCTTCATCAGTATGAAATTAAGGTTAATTGACTTTCTTGGGGAAATGTCAAATGAAATATCTCTAATGGAAGCAAAATGAAAATAACCTCGTCTTCAATTGCTTTAAAATATTTCTCAATATACAGCCTACTTTCCTATTCCTCAGCCCCAGAAATAAGCTCCTCTTGTCCCAGGAGATAATAAATGAATTGAATGCCCCCCCTCCTCCTTTCTTATCGGTCATCTATTTTTTCCAGAGTAAGCTATTACTTGCAGGGGTTGCTAGGCAACAGGAAATATTAATAGCAGCTATTATTAGCCAGGCTCTGCCAGAGTAGTACTAAAATGTGGAAGTGGGATACATGAATGTGTTACATAAATCTTTGGACCTTTCACAGTGTGTGCAAGTCTCTGTTTGTGCAGTGATTTATTGCAATGACGGTTCATTTATGAGAAAAGGAGGTGTGAAATAAGAAAATGGAACATTACCCTGAAGGGCTATTTGAAAATAAATAATTGCAAAGGTGAAACAAAAGCTGTTTAAAAACCAGGCGCTCCCTCTCCTCCTTCTGAAATGTTATTGGCCGAGAAGGCCTGCTTTGTTGCATGCAGTCATACTGTATATATAGACATGATGTACGGATATGCACAGAGACCCTGACACACACACACACACACACACACACACACACACACACACACACACACACACACACAGGCACAAACATGGATATATAACATTGACGGAAAATTGCTTTCTACAAAAATAAACTCCTCCAAATCCCAGAGATAATCTCTGTTTCATATTTGGCAAAAATTATGAAAACATTTCCTGCAACCACCTCCAAATAAGTAGACAATGCAGACCTGCGTTAAACACTCCTGTTATGAGTATCTTTCAGATTCACTGGGAATACTCCACTCAGCAGCCAGTGGACATTGACCTAATCCTTAAGACCTGCTTTAATGGAGGCCTCATCTACCACCCACAGAAAATATATCCTACAACTTATGCAGTTAGATTCTGAAAATCACATAAGACCTGATTAACGAAGGATAAATGCCACGGATGCTCACATTAAAGCATAAATATTCATGATGGAAGGAGGAGAAATAGAGAGAGAAAGATAGATGGATAGATAGAGAGAGAGAGAGAGAGAGAGAGAGAGAGAGAAAGTAATATTTATGTCAGATGAAAGTATATAATGTTGAATAATTCACTACTCAGGCCATCTATAATTCATCAGGGTTCGATTCTATGATTAAAGCATCTGAATGTGTTCGCCAGGGGTGTTTGCATGTTCAGTCTGAAGCATGTTTAACACATGAAAAAGTCGCTTTACTTGGGGTTGGAAGTGGGGTCCTCTGTATCCGTTTGAAAAAAGAAGAAGTAGCTGACAAGGGAGACC